>OMNV01016295.1:17769-32025 GCA_900303265.1 Brotula barbata | reverse complement strand
TGTCTATCTGTCTGTCTGCCTGTCTGTCTGTCTGCCTGTCTGTCTGTCTGTCTGTCTCTCTATCTGTCTGTCTGTCTGTCTGTCTGTCTGCCTGTCTGTCTGTCTGCCTGTCTGTCTGCCTGTCTGTCTGTCTGTCTGTCTATCTGTCTGTCTATCTGTCTGTCTGCCTGTCTGTCTGTCTGCATGTCTGTCTCCCTGCCTGTCTGTCTCTCTGCCTGCCTGTCTCCCCGCCTGTCTGTCTGCCTGTCTGTCTGTCTGCCTGTCTGCCTCCCTGTCTGTCTGTCTCTCTGTCTGTCTGCCTGTCTGTCTGTCTGTCTGCCTACCTGCCTGTCTGCCTGTCTGTCTGTCTGTCTGTCTGTCTGTCACTGTGCCTGTCTGTCTGTCTGTCTCTCTGTCTGTCTGCCTGTCTGTCTGTCTGTCTGCCTGTCTGTCTGTCTGTCTGTCTGTCTGTCTGTCTGTCTGTCTGTCTGTCTGTCTGTCTGTCTGTCTGTCTGTCTGCCTGTCTGTCTGTCTGTCTGTCTGTTCTGTCTGTCTGTCTGTCTGTCTGTCTGTCTGTCTGTCTCTCTGTCTGTCTGCCTGCCTGTCTGTCTGTCTGTCTGTCTGTCTCTCTGTCTGTCTGCCTGTCTGTCTGTCTGTCTGTCTGTCTGTCTGCCTGTCTGTGTTTCTCTGTCTTTCCAGTGTCTCCTTTGCTCTCTCACACGTACACATACACACATTAATGGTCAGGATAAGAAACTGATCCTTTATGGAATCACAGCATTTCTACAGAAATCAGGAGTCAATACGATGACTAGAAAGAAGAAGAATCAATGATTGCTCACGTCACTAAACACTTGTGTGTGTTGAGTTGCAACGCTTAGCTGAGGTCATTTTGATGGCAGGTCCACCTCCTCTCGCTCCTCTTCCTCACAGCAACAGCTGTACGTGTCCAGTGAGCTGGGAGTGGTCCAGCTGGGGCTCCAGCGCTGTGAGCTGTACGGGTCCAACTGTGCTGAATGCTGTCTGGCCAGAGACCCCTACTGCTCCTGGGATGGACAGACGTGCACCAGATACTTTTCCACCGGCAGCAAGAGGTACTGGGGCGGGGCACAACATTATCAAATCAAAGAAAAATAGGACATTACAAACTTTGAATTATATTCACTTCGATGTCATTTATTTATGTTATTTTTACTTGTGTTTTGTACATACTGTATTTAGCTGCAGAGTGTGTATTGTATCTCATATGTATTTATATATCTCCTACTGTGGGTCTGTGGATGAATAAGGTATATCTGTGGGTGCGTGTGTCTGTGTCTGTGTCTGTGTGTGTGTGTGTGTGTGTGTGTGTGTGTGTGTGTGTGTGTGTGTGTCTCAGGCGGGCACGGAGACAGGATGTAAAGTACGGAGACCCCTGGAGTCAGTGTACAATCACAGAGGACAGTAAGAATGACATCAGTTACATAAAGACTCAGCAGGTCGCTTTGTGTCTGTCAACACACACATATACACACATACACAGTCTGTGAGTCATGCTGCGTTTCTCCTTGAAGTAACGTGACACAGATGTACGTGAAACATCACGGCTATTTGTCTTCTGGATCTGTCAGGTTTTCATTTAGGCTTTAATAAATTCTTTTTCTCCCGAAGGTGAATAAAAATCTCAAACGAACAGATTTAACGAGCTAAATATATGATCAACCAGAGTTCATGTCTCCACCAAGGTCATTCATTCATTAATTCATATCTTCCATCATATATTCAGACATATACAGTCCGTAACATATACAACAATGTTGTATGTAAAATTACCGCTATTGCCAAACAGGATTATGGCGCCCTCTCGTGGTTTTCAGTGATCACAATCAATCTCAAACTCCGGTAAATTAATTGGTATTTGAGTCCACTTGAGTCCACAGGTGAACAGTTCAGAGTTACTTTGAAGGATTGTGGACACATTTCATGGGTATTTACACATTATCAACCCATTCATAATTAGTTATTCATCTTGTAAAAGGCACTAAAAAAAATCCCTTAAATCCACTTCAATTATTTGCCGTAAAGTTATTTCTGTCTCTATTCGTTTCTTACAGATTTCCCCAGAATACATCCTGATATTCTAAAAATAAAGTCCTTTATTTATGAAGATGCGCCCATTGGCGGTTATCAGACTTTAAAACGTTGTATATTGCATAAAATCACGTGAATATTAATACGTATATATGCTATGCTGAGTGTTTGTGCTGTGTACAGTGTCCAGAGAAACTACAAATGTACACATGAATATACAAAAAAGTTTGCTTTTCTCTGACTTTTTTGTCTGTTTTGTCTGTCCTTGGCTACCACCAAAGAAAGAAAGAAAGAAAACTCACAACGTCACCGTGTCCTCTTGATTTTCTGTGTTCTTCTGCCAGGTTCCGACTCTGTGGAGGTGAAGTCTGTGTACGGCGTGGAGGGAAACTCCACCCTCTTGGAGTGCGTTCCTCGCTCGTCACAGGCTGAGCTCAGGTGGACGATGCGGCGCACGCAGAGCCGACAAATTAGCGGTCACACGTATGAAAACAAAGAGGTGAGCGAGACTCAGGAAACACCGAGGAGGGGCCACGGCTCCTGAAAAAGATTTCATCAAGCCTCGTCCATCTGGTGCTAGTATGGTGTAATAACAGGACAATGGTGAACGTCGACTCCCAGTCAGGTGATGTCATTAGTTGATGTTCCCAGACAAATCCAGGTGATAATGTTCATGATACTGAGCTCTCATCCTTAATCTGTGGTGCTCTTGTGGAAGGATTAAGGATTACCGTAACAGACAACTGGTGTAGGAACACTAACGCCCTGTAAATCAATTCTTCTATGTTTCCTTTCGACGCCCTGCATGTTAATGTCCACAACTTTCTCTCAGCTTCTTCACCTTTAAATATGGTGACCCTAAACTCGATAAACTCTGAAGTATCACTTCAAAGAAGAAGAACAAACCACAAATAAAAGGTGGAAGTCAGTAAAGGACATGAAAACCATGAGGCTGCTTTTCTAAAGTGTCCCTCCTGTCTCCCTTTCTGTCGTCTACACTCAGCTTCCTCAAAGTGATGATGACCGCTCCATCTATGTGAAGCATGGGTTGCTGGTTCAACACTTGGAGCCGGCAGACGCAGCCCTCTACACCTGCAGCAGCCACGAGCGCTCATACAGTCGGATCCTGGTCCGATACCACCTCCACATCATCCCCCGGCGCAGCCTGCATCTGCCCCGACAACACCGCCCCGCCCAGGATCTGGGCCCCGCGAGCCACGGAAGAATTCCACCAGCGGGGGCAGCGTTTACTGAGATGCTCGACCGAGCGAGGGCCCCTCATCCACCTCCTCTCCTCCGAGAAAACAGGAACTCATGGCTACCGCAGCACCCACGGCTTCCTCTGAGGAGTTACAAAGACCTGCACACGGTCAGGACGAACAGTCTGAGCGTGGACGAGTACTGCGAGCAGCTGTGGTCCCGCGAAAAACGGAGACAGCAGAAACTTCGCACTCTGAAGATGAAACAGGCGAGCGGGAAAGCCCGGGTGAGGAGGAACAACCCTCCCGGGTCGGGGGGGGATCTATAGTCTCCCTTGTCTGCCTAGGGGGACTATAGATCCTACACATTCAGACACTTTGCTGTATTAGCAAAGAGTGACAGAGAACCACTAACAATATTTGTAAACAAAAAGACTAACAGTAACATTAATGTTTGTCCTTCATTCTCTTGTCTTTCTTTTTCTCTGATTTTTAGTTTGATGCAGTCAATCCTGTGTAACATGACAACATGATGAACTTTTAATCTGTCTCTACGTGCAATTTAGAACTCGTAGAGAGAGTCGTCCTCTGCATTAACACATTGTAACCGTAGTGCAGCGCCGAGGGACAAAGTGACCGAATCATCGGTGGTGGGTCACGACCTCCGGTTATTACCGCCTATTACCACTAGATGTCAGTGCTAAGAGGGCTCAACAGATAACTAAGGATCATCGCTTGAACCTTGTTGATATTTAGCTTTAGACTTCGCTGGATAAAGGGATCGAGCGGCTGGGGGTCACCTTTGTCTCAAAGCTTGAGCAAAACACAAACATTTCCTGTTTTTAGGTTAAAGATAGATCACAAAGCAAAAATGAAATTCAATCTGAGATAGATTGAACCAGCCAACATGGTTTCAAGAAGTGCGAGACTGGTATTTAATCAGCTGGGAATGCCAGACACGGTTGATGACCTGGTCCGACTCGGTTCTGCATATAGAGACTGAGAAGAAGCTCATGAGATTATTGCAATTTGGGGTTGGGGTCCTCAGGGACCTTCGACACGGAGGAGCCATGGATCGAACCGGCGACCCTTCAATCACTAGACGATCGCAGGAGCAGGAGCAGACCTTTATTTGAAGCAATTTATTTGCTGCCCTAAGTGAAGGACGTCTTTTGTGAGGATTCCGCCAAGGATCGGGATTCAGGACGCCTCCTGAACAGGTCCAGAGGGAGGAGCACCAGACACATCCAACTTGGAGGAGACCACGGGGTGAACCCAGAATCCTTAAAGAGAGAAGAAAAAAGAGGAAAGGACGTAAATGAGGGAAACAGTAGCACCCATAGGAAACCCTCACAGACACGGGGAGGACATGCAAACCCTGCACAAAAAGTTGTGGACGTCGACCCCGGGATTCAAACCCACGACCTTCTTGCTGTGAGGCAACCGCGCTAACCACCACGCACCATAACACCTGTCCCAGGAATCTACGACGTCAAACTGTTTTTTGTGTCTCTTCCTATAATGTGGATCGATTTTACATGTAGAATGTCTGCACCAAGCCTGAGGAAAGTTGTATCTTTTTTATAATATTAAATATTCCCTCAGCACAACATCGTCTTCACACACTCATCTCTCTGTGTTTTTCACAATAAAATCTGCTTTATGGAATCAAATGTACCACCTAGAGGACTATTATTGGGAAGTCTCAGGATTGCAGGACGTGTGTACCTAGTATATATAATTTTGTAACTCTATTTAACAAACATTTTCCACGCCTCACATTACTAACTGGGTACTGGATTATATTTGATGTTTGATGATCTAGGGCATGAGTACATCAAGACACATGAAGCTCATCCACAGCTTAGAAAATATTTGATCAGAAAGGACTCCATTGATCGCCTTGCTATATGTTCAACAGACACATCTTCTGTTTACAGTCTGTATTAGTTTATGATATATACGTACATCCTGTCTGCATCGATAAAACAAAGACTAAATAAATCAAACATAAACCGCTGTGTATACAGTATGCACATGTGAAACAGATTAAACATACATTATGTATAGCTTACTAATTGTTTCTTGTAACTAATAACTGATATTCTCATCAGTGTATATGACAGAATTCTATTTTTGATCTTCTGTTTACTTTACCCCATAAAGTGAGCGTATTGGGTAATTATTGAACTTCACATCTCTCCTAAGCCATGAGATCAACAAAAGGTGTCATTCAACGTGTTATTTGTGACGATGGCTTTGAGGGAAGGACAATAAAAAACACAATAATAAGTTAAATGTTGTCTGTTTTTTTATCATTGAACATTGTTTTTGTGTTGTGACTCAGATTTACTCCATGACTACGTTTATATACAGACTCTAAAGCGGACGAAGGCCGAAACGGCAGCATCCAAACCCATGACAATCTTTGGTGATCTTCAACACCAGTCATGTTTCTGTGAGGATCTCAAAAACACAAACCTTGTTAAGGGTAACCATGGTTACGCCAGCGGAAATCTACCTGTGCTAACTAGTTTTGGTAATCTGGTTACTGAGAGCAGGTTTACTGTTAAGAAAGAACCAAACAAACAAACAAACAAAGAAGGGTACTTTATTGATGCCCGCAGGAAAATTAGTCTCTGCATTGTTACCCATCCTCAATGAGGAGCAGTGGGCAGCACACACACACACACACACGCACAACAGAGTCCGGGACCAACTCCAGATCTTCCTCCCAGTGCCCTGGTCAGGGGAAATGGCAGGAGCGATTAACCTAACCTACATGTTTTGGTTTTTTTGTTCGTGTCACCAGTTTACTGCTGAATGTGGAGAATTAACAAGTTACTCCAACTCCAACTAGTACTTACTCTTCAGCCAAAACTTTGACTACGATCCCAACCAATACTACTACTACTACTACCACCACCGCAGCTGGGACTGGTGGCAGTTTGAGTTGGCCGATGGTTCTTAAAATGCGAAAATAACATAAATGTGTAAACACTAATTTAGTTCAGTTAATTATCTTCTGGTTTTTTTTCTACATCATATCACATTTTCTCTCCCACTACCACAAACAAACACAGTGACAAAGGCCAACGTGTGGTTTAAACACACACATACACACCAAAGCAAAGCATTTCTGCATTTCATCGCCACATATTCTCAGAAAACCATTGAGGTGTGCAAATTTAATCATTCTCTCACATTCCACAAAAGGGAGAGAAAATTAATCCGATAAAAACAACACAGAGTCTCACAGGAAAGACGTTTACTCTCATCTACACCTCATAGTTTACAATCACAAGTCAAAAAAATCATGTAGCATGCATGCAGACACATTAAGGTCATCAGCCAATAAAGTTCATAGTTCGGATTGTTTTCCAACCAAAGTGTTTGATTTGTGGACGCCCAGACAGACATCCTGTCTGTGAGGGCAGTGAAGGCCCAAACAGGAAGCAGACCTCCGGTCACTCATTCTGTCTGGCTGTGGTTGGCTTCATTTCCATGAGGTTGTACAGACGAAATTTGATGCAGCTGACATTTGTTGACATGTTGGTGCGTCGTGTCCACCACATGCCAAAGAGCCGTTTGTATTTAGTCCACAGAGATGACATGTACAAAAATGAAAAGCAAAAATTTATTGGTACATATTAACTTTCATTTGGTGGCTGAAATACAAATGACACTAAGACTTTCCTTACTTTCTTTTCTAAAGGACAAGCAGAATTCTTCTGCTCAATGTACTGTTTCTCACCCCTGATGATAGCCTGTTACACCACACTAGTCCTTGCTTCCTCTACCAGCTGAGCTGGTTTTGGCCTCAACAGCTCCCTGAGTATTTATTTATCCTGCTTCTTTTCCCTTTGTTCACTGACAAATCGTTGTTGCAGCTCTGCTCTACTGGCCCATCCTGTTATGTGTTTCAAATTTGCGATCTTACTGGTTTCAACTGTAACATAGATAAGTAGTGTAGATAATGGATGGAGGGATGGATGGGTGGATATTATATTTTAGCAGCTCTGAACTCAGCTCTGCCTCTTGTCCCTCTTTTTGAATTTTTGAAGTCTGTAATAAGTTTTGCTTGCTCCAGGAAAGAATTTACTTCTTTTGTTTGAAAGTCTTGCTTTGGGTCTTTCCTTATCTGAGCTGTGGACAAAGTGCATCAATGGGTCATTAGTTATTTAGAGGAGTTTGTATACAGTTAATGGGTTTTTATTTTAATAACCCATTAATGATTGATCACCAAGAGGGTAACTGGACTTCATATAAGATAAGTTAGTTAGATAGTTCTGAACTGAAGAAGCTCTTTGGATGAGAGGAGAAACGTGTTCAAGTATTTTCTATCAAGTCCAGTTGCCCTTCACTTAAGCCTTTTTGAATAACCATGACCTGGACGACTGAGATCCTTCACAGACAATAATAATTGATAGAAGAGGGATGAAACTGTATAAATATTTGGTATCTTAGAAAACCTAAGGCTTGTCACAAGAATTTCAAATAATGAATGGATAGATGGACTTTACATAGATGGGACGTTGGCGGTTACGTTAAGGTTAAGGATATGACGTCAGTAGGGTGCATTCATTTACCGTGCGAACAATCATAAAGTTTACAAGGGTGTTTCCTTTTACACCTTTATTTTGTGTTTTGCTCAGTTATGGTTTATTATACAGCCTATCAGATAAAGGCCACTCAATGACTTATTGCCTACGTAAATATACGCACTAATAAATGAATAATTACTGTGGTATTACGTCTATAACAAACCTATTTATGTTATCACGACCACTAATATGAAGATCAGTGAACACTACTTGTGTAACTCAGTGATATTTTAGAGAAATTAAATGAATTACTCATTGAAAAGGTTTGTATCGTTTGTTCTAGCCAGTGATTTCATACTGTCCGTCCAGTAAAATTTCTCGTTTCCCTTCTTTTCTCGTGCCTTTGAACGCAGCGCGGTGTTTGATAGTTGAGTGTGGATGTTAAGGCGCTTCTACAGGACGGCAGAGAGCTGCTTCTTTACATCGGCACCGAAGGTAAAAAGGTCTCCAGGTTAATGCACCGCAGCTAAGGCCGCATCTTTACTCTACGTTTCACAGCAGAACAACCAGACCACCCGCTGATTTACCGTTCTTGTGGTTGCTTTACCTTTCTCTCATTTGCTAAGTTAGCTTTATCAGCTAGCATGCTAACGCTAGTTTCCACGTTTTAGAAGAAGAAGAAGAATGTTACTTTATTGATCCCCTTAGGAAAATTATCTCTCTGCACTAGTTAAACCCAGACTCAATTAGGAGCAGTGGGCAGCCAACACATGAACCTGCAAACACACACACACACACACACACACACACAGAGACTACAGTGCCCGGGGACCAACTTCAGATCCTCTACCTTTGCCATGGTCAGAGACAACGGCAGGGTTGATTAGCCTAACGTCCAGGTTTCAGTGGGTGGGGGAAACCCACGCAGACACGGAGAACATGGAAAGTACACACAGAAAGGACTGGAGGTCGACCCCCGGGATATAAATCGTTATCGTCTTGTTTACACCGAAGCAATGCGTTGACCCGAATACATTTTATTGCCGCTACCACTAGTAGCACTAGTCTACATTCAGATGTAATCGTAGAGTTAGACCGTATTGTAGTCTTACGACAGTAGGTGTATCATCAATAGTATTACTTGAAGTAAGTCGCACTCAAAATACGAGCAGTAGTAATTATGTGTGTAGTTAGATCAGCAGTTGTTTGAGTGTGCGTCAACGTTAGGATGACGTGGTAACTGTAGATTGTACTATTTGTATTCATAGTGTCCATGATAGTCGTACTTGTAATTGTAGACATAATTGTTCAGTGTTCTGTGTACTGTCTTCAGTAGTGTAGTCGGTGTTGTAGCAAGTATAGTATCTGTAGAAAGTAGTCATGGTAATAGTATTACACAGTAGTAGTAATTTTAGTGAAAGTTGGAAGGCAAAGGTATTACTGTGGAAAATGATCCTTTTACACTGTCCCATTGATAGTGATAAAATAAGGAACGATTCAGGATTTATTGAGGCGTAATTGAATGATTTTTCAGGCATAAACAGGAACACTACAGCAAAAATGTAAACAGACAAATGTGTGCTGCTCAAGCCCAAAAGTTCTAAGAAGGTGTGCAGTCATAGTCTAAGTGAAGTATAAATAAGTGACAGAATTATTACATTTTGTGTATATTCTTGTGTACTGTAATATATTCCTGTTTTCAACATCTGACATTACTTCAACTACCTGCACATTCTGGCTGAAGTCACCAGCCTGTGTTGACACCAGGCTATTAACATTCTGTTAAAGAACTACAACATGAACATACTAATAAATTGCTGTGAATGTTTGTTCAACAGACAGTGTTGTATGTGTGCCACCTTCAGGTATTATCCAAGTGGACTGTACATAGTGAGAAATAAACTCTGGGGTCCTTCATGGCTGCTCCAACGTTGCAACAGCCCAGTTTTCTATTGGTGAGTCACCCTGAATGTGTATAATAATCTGTATTGAGAATCAGTTTGGCCTACAACCTTCACTTGAGATGAGAGAGGATGAGATTTGGTACCTGCCAGACATGATTCTTCACCCACTCTTTACAGTTGCCCTGTTTTGTTTGGTACTGTGCAGTAGAAAATGAAATTCCCTTTCCCTTTGATTTACAAAGTTGCAATACAGAATGATGTCATTTAATGTTGTCCTAGGCCAACCTTAAAGCAGATTCCACCACCAAGCCTCTCCTCCAGCGGTGCCAAGATCTGGTGAAGCTCATCGATGACTATCCTGCAAAGGTACAGCCAATAAAAAAAGGGAATAGTGACACATTTCCCCCTGTATTTGTGTAACTCGCCTTAACAGATACACTCAATTCTGCTAAAACCAGAGGAATTTTGCACTTGGTATCATTTTTACACCTACATGTTTTGCTGTGAATGATAGTGTGTCTGCTGGAACAACTAGACAGAAGGTCATTCAATTATCAAAGTCTTTGCAAAAATGCTGCATCATCATGTTTAGGCAGTGATTTTTTACCACTTGCCATCCGTTCATATAGAGCTGAAATGCTGAATTGACTCTGACTACTAGACACCTCAAGAACATGTGGCGACAATGCCCAACGTTTTTAATGGGTGGAGCCTTTAATCCACTGGACTAAGATTTTAATAGGACTTGAGCCAAAGAAAAAAAAATGGGAGCTTGAAAATCGGGTAGACATCACACCCTGTGCTCATGCACTAAATTTTGTTCATTGTGGGACGGTTCTTCCTGTTTGTCCGGTATCAGCCACGGACTTCCGGACTGACAGCCTTTCCGTCCAACGTGAGAATAAAGCTTGGCCAGGACATGTCATGACTCCACCGATCTTTGATGGCTCAAATGTGAGAAGGCAGCTGTTACAAGGCAGGCAGCAAAGTACTGTACCAAGTAACATGCATATAAGTGAGGAATTTTGGTTTCTCGGCTGTTTAAGTGACACATGTGCCATCGTGGCCCCTGAGATAAAAGGGTCTTGTTTCTCTTGGCATGCTTGGACATCAGTATGGTCAGTTAAAGGGCCGTAAGTGAGCAGCTGCTCTGCTTTCACTGCCAAATGAGTACTAAAAAGGACAACTGGGGTTTTGTGATAAACCAGAGCGTACCGTGTAGTAGTGACAGTGAGACTGGGTCATGGCCCTGCATCCGAACTTGATGTACAGGCTATAAATTAAAGTGGGTGAAACACCTGTAACCAAAGCCGCCCCCAAATACTCGTTTAGTTTGATCTTGTTTGTTTATTCTGTGCAGTATTGTACCACCCAGGATGTGGGTTGTTTGAATAATACAGAAAAATAATGTGCAATCTAGTCAACTATAAATCTGTATTGAATGTTAAGGGAAAAACCAAAGCTGCCGTGCCATCGTTTAAACTGGCTAATATGGCTTACTAGAACTGTGGGTTAGAAAGGCATGTATACTGTTGGAAAAAGTTACTTACTGTAGGGGGTGGAACAAAGCCGGTCAATGTATTTCTGACCTTCAAGCCAGGCAGCGTCAAACCCCGACTGTTTGTGTTTGCCCTTGTCCTTTCTTCTCCACATTCAATTGGTGGATTGCAATTTTTAGTGTCAGACAAACTTGCTTTTGGAAAGACAGAAAACTTTGAAGGTGAGGTGAAGCAGACAAGCAAATAAGAAAATCACATAGATGAAGCAAGCTTGGCAGCACAATTATTTTCAGAGAAACATGGTTGGTAACCCTTTGCCTATTTTGAGGGCTGCCAAAAGCGGTACAACGGTCTCTGTGAATGCTCCACTCGGTGGATATCGTTGACATTTGCTGGCGTGAGGATACAAGATGAGCCGACTGCAAATACATGTTTCTGTAATGAAATACCTTTTTCTGACATTTAAAACATTTCCAGACAGCCATCCCCGCCAGCACTGCCCATTACTGGGGAGACGCTGCTGTGATTTAACTTACTATGTCCGTAGTCAAATCATTGTGTTAACAAGTGCTGTCAGCGTGTGACTACACCCTGTCTCTCTGTCTGTCTGTAGGAGCTCTGTTTGGTTTTCCCGTGGCTAGTGGAGAGCGTGTTTGGCAGTCTGGATGGGGTCATCACTGGCTGGAACCTGCGGCTCCTAAATTCTCGGTGCACTGAGTACAACATTGTCATGGACTTCCTAAACCCCAAGTATGTGAAGTTACTTTTCTACATCACAGTTTATCAAGTTGTCATTTCTCTATGTGTAACAAAACTCAAACAATCTGTTCAGTGGGCCAATGATGAAGCTTGTGTACAAACTTCAAGCAGAAGAGTACAAATATGAAATCCCTGTCAATTATCTCCCGGTAAGAAGTTTTTTTTGTTTTTTTTCCCATAACTGGACATACTTGGTGCTCTTGCTCTCTCGTTTCACTGTTAAACATTGTAATCTTGGTTTTCTTATTGTTTGTGTCTCCTGGAGGGCCCTGTGAAGTCCTCCATCCAGGAAGGAGTCCTGCCAGACTGTCCACTGTTCCACAACAAGCTGCAGTATCCCCTGTCTGGTCTGCTGACTCTTAACATGGGTCTCAGTATCCTTCACAACACAGAAACTGATTTGTCTGGGCTTTACTTGTATTATCAGCACAATATAATCTGTCACCACGTGGCTACTGATATAACACAACACCAGTTACCATCCCATTGACAGTCACAATAAATCATTCTGCATTGTGCACATCACAGAGGGCTTCACTGAATCTTAATTGAATTAATAGTCATCGAAGTTTACGAAAAGGCTAAACTTTGGTTTGGTTGGTTACAGTCTGGGCGAAGAATGATCTTATCTGTTAGTTAGTTGTGTATATTATGCACCATAACGAGTCTGAATTTATGCTCTGTAGTTGGACAAATGGAAGCAATTTCATATTGCATACCTTCATTTTGGATTAATCACATCAGTGATCAAGTTTATGTTTAAGTTCTGTTTTTCTTCATATCATGCAGCCCTTGTATATAGCATATGTCTGAGTATTGGTCATATATGCTCTTCCTTAACTCCCTGCAGATCCATTTGAATTCTACATGTTCAACTTTGCCTACTGTCTCGTCGCACCAAAAGTGAGTGTTCAAAAGGTCATTCGGAAAAAACGTTACACACGATAGGTTTGAACAAGTTACGGTCGTCTTTAGACAACATTGTCACTGAAGTTTTTATCTTTAGCTTTTATCTTCTAAATTTTACAACTTGCTGAGGTGGGAAAGCTGTTGACTATTTTAAGATATAAGCTCCAGCCCTTATATTAAAAATAGTGAGTTATGTTTTCAGAACTGCTCTCCAGGCCAACACGGAAGTACTGCAGACAGTGCCTACTTTGTGCTAGTGGACACCTACCTCAAGTACTTCCTGCCTAGTGAAGGAAGTGTGCCACCATCCCCTTTTTCTGACTCCAGAGGCTCTGTCACTGCACCTTCACCACGGTATTCATGAGGACAGTTTTCATCAGTCATATGTGTCTCAAGATATAAACTGAAAAGTGGACCATTATATTTTCATGACTTGATTTTCTAACAACACACAGGATGAGGAAAATCCTTGTTAAGATTGAGATCAGGAGTTTTGAGATAATCATGATAAGAATCTGAACTTATTCTCCTATCTTAAATCCATCAGATCTCCCAGCGTGTCTTTTGCCGGTCATGGTGTGCACAGTCCCAGTCTCCTGAAACATCACATATTTCATCAGCCCTCAGTTAATGCAGACCCTGCAGCCCAGGAAATCTGGAGATCAGAAACACTTTTGCAGGTGAGGCAAATACAGACAAACACAGCTTTCACAGTAGTCCTTTTCAGGTAAATATTTCTTGGAAGGACAAATGTGAAAATCTAAAGAATTTAAGAATTTCCCCTTGTGGATGAATAGAGTACCTACCTTTCTACCAATGTATCTATCTTATCTGCCTGTCTGTCTGTCTATCTATCTATCAAATTTGTGGGACTCACCTGTAGAAATCCATCCATCGTCTACACAGCTTGTTGTCCATGTCATGGTTTCAGTGGGGGTGGAGCCTATCCCAGAGGTCATTTAAAGAAAGTCGGGGTTCAGCCTGGACAGGTCACCTGTCTATTTCAGGACTAACACATCGAGACAGACAACTCAGTCACACTCCTATGGGCAATTTAGATATTATAATTCACCTAGACTGCATGTCTTTAGAGGTGGGATGAAGCTGGAGTACCTGGAGGAAACCCACGCAGACACGGGGAGACCATGCAAACTCCACACAGAAAGGCCCAATGTACCCATGTAAATCATGATCCGTTTGAAAAAGGCCAATATGGTGAAGGATCATTGAATGGAAAGTAATGGTATAGTGTTGTATATGAAATGATGGCTCACTGTGTTTGCATGTCTTTAAGATGTTTGTGGAGATCTGGCTTCATCATTACTCCTTGGAGATGTACCAGAAGCTGCAATCTCCCCAGGTGAAGGTAAGAGAAGAGATTATCCACCCCACC
>OMNV01016295.1:0-11553 GCA_900303265.1 Brotula barbata | reverse complement strand
CCACCTCCTGTCTTTGGTGTTGTTTGTCCACTTTTGCCTTTGTTGTTCCTCTTCCTCATATTCCTGTCCCTCCTGGTGGTTACGGGTGAACAGCTGGCGCTACTGCAGTACCGCCTCAGTATGTCCAGCATGCCGTGCCAACCCTACGCCCCACCAGGCTCTGGGACCCTCCACACCTACCAAGTACTTTTACCTTTTCATTCACCCCTGCTCCTTTGGGGCCTCCCAGAGGTAAACCTCACCTCAGTCAGAAAAGGTCATTGTCAAGGCTACTTCTCTCATATCCACAAAAACATGACGTGCACCTTCCACATACACACAGACTGGCAGTTATTTGCTTTGTTTTGATTTTGCTCTTAATTACGGGGGTTCTTAAACTCTAGACATTGATCCCCAGTACTCTCGTCCTCACAAATTCTTATTTTTCCGCATTGTGTCACAATGCAAAATGCAACTGAAATGAGGCCATTCAGCAAGTATAAGTGAAGGTAAAATAAAGATGTAATGAAAGTTGCAATAGTTTGACATTTATAACATAGATTTTAAAGGATTTATTTATAGGCCGATGCATGGAGTTGATAATAATGACGTCATTTGTAAACAGACTTTGTGCAGGTTACCGTGTTATTAATGAGTTGATGTAAAATATTTAAATGAGCTGGGACACTTACTACCTTAAAAGAGATTCAATTCCCTTTTCTAAAGTAGATCAAATGTGTTGTGTGTGTGTTTAAGAGGTTCCTGTCAAATATGGTGGAGGGATTTTATTGTTTATTTGTCAAAACATCATAGTGGGAATATTGCTATTTTAATTAAATTGTGTCACTATTGAGTCTAGTCAGGCTGATATCACACAATGAAAAAATAAAAACATAGATGTACCAAAGCTAGTTGTAATTTTCTGTTATTTTCTATTTTCTTTATACCAGTCAAAGTGTATGGAGTTGATCCAGTGCATCCAGACTTTTAATTCAACAATTTTCTGTGTTTCACAATGTAATATCACACCTTCTCATATTACTACTTCATCTAATTGATCTCGATTAATGGTGATGTCTTAGTATGGGGCAGGAATTCTCTGACGCTCCTGTGTGTTTTTAGTCTGCTTGGCTTTGGGCAGATGTTGTCAAGATACCTAATGCGTGTTATCGTGGAATGAGCCAACTATTGTCCCCTACAGCTGTCACTCTGCAGTCTGTGTTTGTGGCTATTCAAAGTTTTGGATGCAATCTGACATTCAATTGTATTTACTACAGAGAAGTATCCTTGATAAGACATTTAATGCTGGAATCTGGTTTTGCAGTTTCACGTGATTGGGTGTGGTTCTCCTGCTTTTTGAACGCATGATTTTTACACTTGTGTCTGCTGTGCTGTGGTGCTTTTTCAGTTAATGTGGTTGATATTATAGATCTTGTATTTCCAGAAAAAGATACTACTACATTCTAATGAATACTCTTTATTGAACTTGCCTGTCATACATTGATTCATTCTAATGCAAAAGGAATGGTCCAAGAGGGAAAAGTTTTATAGGGTTTGCTTTTGCTGGCATTATAGAGGAAAGGTAATTCGGTCCTGTTTTGCTGAAAGTAGATAATGGAGTGCAGAGATCCCACCATTTGATTGATTCAGCACTGTAATTTAGCTTAACTTTACTTTTGTTATCAATTGATCACATCAAAACAAGTGATTACAATTTTGATTTCTTAATATGTCAGCTCACTGAATGAACAGAATATATAATGATGAAATGTTTCTGAACAGAAACAAATCTTTATGTTAAGTTATCTTCAGATAGTGAGGTGTGGGTGGGACCTCTGCCCGCCATGACACATGGAACATGCTCCTTTGTTTTTTGACTTGCTGCTTCTGCACTATGATGAGCTGTTTCAAGGCTGGGAGCCCAGTGAAGTTTAAAGTGATAATCCTTGTGTTTTGTTTTGTCATGTGACTGAGAACCAGTGGTAGTGGGCGGTAATAACAGCAAGGATAAAAAAAAAAAATCCAAAGTGTGTCCTCCTAACATGTCCGTACACTTGAAAAAGATGACATCCAACTTTGACACTAAGTCATTCCACTGATTTTAACACAGAAAAATGAAGGATTATCACTTAGACTTGTATATCCTATATTGTGCCGCAGTGTGTGACTGGTTGTTGTTTCAGGAGCCCTTCAGCCCAACAGAGGAGCATGTGCTGGTGGTGCGCCTCCTGGTGAAACATCTGCATGCCTTCTCCAACAGCCTGAAACCCGAGCAGCTGTCCGTGTCACCATCCACCCACTCGCACACTCACACCAGCCCGCTGGAGGAGTTCAAGAGGTGACGTCAGAAAGCTGAGATTTACAGAGGATTCTTTTTAAAAAATAATTCCACAAAATGGTATTATTTTAAAGGAAATCCAGCAAAGTCAATAACCTAGATATTTAACTGAAAGTCATTCCATTTCTGAAACTCACAACAGCTTTGGTTAAATGATTGCTCACATTTTAAATACATTACATTTTCTCTGCTTTATGTTATCGTGTCCTTCTTTACAGAGTTGTCGTACAACGTTTTGTTCAGCAGAAACTCTACCTGTTCCTCCAGCACTGTTTTGGTCACTGGCCTCTGGATGCCTCTTTCAGAGCCGTAAGTCATATTCAGCTAAAGTACGCATGCACAGCCCATGCATCACCTAGAATTTTGTATCCTTGCACAGCTTGTTAGGTTAAACGGTGTTTGATTGTGAGCTTTCTGGGGGCACGGTGGCTCGGTGCTTAGCACTGTTAGCCGTGTCGACCGCCGCACCTTTCTGTGTGGAGTTTCTATGTTCTTCCTGTGTCTGCGTGGGTTTTCCCCACCCACAAAAACATACGTACGGGTTAATCACTCCTGCCATTGCCCCAGAACAAGGCAAAAGTAGAAGATCTGGAGTGGGTCCCAGGGCACATGGGTCGGCTGCCCACTGCTCCTCACTGAGGACGGGTAAGAATGCAGAGAATTAATTTCCCTACGGGCATCAACAAAGTACCCTTCTTTCTTCTTTCTTCTGCAACTTTGCTTGATGCAGGGAATGTCTGTCTGTTTACAAAGCAAGTCTGTGTCAGCTTCCTTTTGGATGGCTAAGGTCCAGCGTTGACTTTAATACTGTGGGAAGTCACACTGGTTGAGTTTGCAGTGTATGTCATTTGTGTGTAAAGGTGCTGGAGACGTGGCTGAGCTTCATACAGCCATGGAGATACACTGGAGAGAAGACCAATGCTCCTGCAGACCAGAACCGAACCGTGCCTGACAAATGGTGAGAACGAGAGATTTGTCTGCTGGCTTCCCGTCTCAGATTGTCTTCCTAACCACTAATTGTGGGTTTCATGGGGACAAGATTAATGTTCATCAAATGTTCAATATTACATAGTATGTTCATAATCTGGTTGTTATCATTGTCCTGCAATACATAGAATATGTAACGTGTAATATCGCCAACAGAACTGTCTGCTGCCAACATTTTATCTCACTTTGACTTATGCCACTCTGTTTTGATCCTATTAGGCACTGTTATTACACATTAATTCCTGAGACGTGGTACTATATATCTTATATTTTACATGACACTTAGGGCTCTATGGTTTTTTCTAATGTTTCCATTCTATGTTAGGCAATCTACGGCACAAGAGTTTCCTGTGGGATTAATAGAGTTCTATCTTATCTTATTTACATGAAAGGTCATTTCTTTTTATTTTAGAATTTATTTGTTTTATCATTTTTATTCTACCAGAAACTAAACTTGCTGTTTTTCAGGGAGTCATTTGTTCATGAGAACCTTCTGGTGTACACAAAGCTGTTCCAAGGTTTTTTGAACCGAGTCGTGCGCACGGACCTGGTTAATGTCAAAAATGCTCTGATGGTCTTCAGAGTGGCCAAAGTCTTTGCTCAGCCAAACCTAGCAGAGATGATCCATAAAGGTGAGGACAGTGATGCATATGAAACAGAGACTGAGGATATGCATGCATGTATGGCCCTGCCCCCTTCCCCCATATGATTCAGGCCTAATAGCTGTAATTCGTTCCTTCTCCTTGCTACCAAAGTAGGTGTAACTTGTGTATGTGGGCCCTAATTCAACTGCAGCCGTGCAGTCGTAAATCAATCCGTGGCGAACGTAATAATTTATTGCGAGATACATTTTTTGCAATTCTCATGCGTAAGAAAAGTGGGAAACACTGCTATGTGATGTATGAAAACAGGGGAGCAGTTGTTTCTGGAGCCGGAGCACGTCCTCCACCATCGGCAGCCCAGAGCATACATGACGCCCAGCCATGGTGGAAGCTACCTGTCTTCACGTCAGCGGGTCATGACGGACGCGGTGTTCAGGGTGAAAAGCCACGTCTATGCCTTGGAAGGCCAGGACTGCCAGTACAAACAGATGTTTGGAACTGAGCTGAGAGGAGCAGTAAGTTTACAGTACAAACCCACGGGCGGTACACCGTATGGTGGCTCTTAAATCATTTTTCATCCGTCTTAAAAACTCGGCTCACTCAGTGATACCATTTACCATTTTTTTTGTTCAATGCATTATGAATTTATAGATTTAGTGCTTTAGTTTGTGTTTTGTATTATTGTTTTGTATTTGTAGTATTTGTATTGTAACATCACACAGGCTTGAATTGATGGAACCAACCAAAACCTGTTAAAGACAGAGACTATAGTATAGAGTAGTCACAGACATTTTAACACCTATGGTAACTGACTCTGCTATTTTTTAATTTTCTAGAGAGAGAAATTGGATGAAAAACGCACCGAGTAAAGTAGACGCGAGCTTACTAGGACGGACGGTGCCGCGACACAGAAGAATGTTGTTTAGCGAAGTTAGCTCGTGTGTTTCGTCTAAAAGGCTTAGAGATTTTGGCAACATGTTTTCAATTTGTCCTTCTAATTTCTGCGCAGGTCATGAAGCTGATCCAGATCATTGCACAGGCCAGGCAGACAGCCAAGAGGATATCGGATCACTCCAGCGAAGCGGAGGCCAATAACTCCTTCCTGTCCTGGTTTGGTTTGGGCTCTTTTGACTCCAACAACACTTTCTCTGGGGTGGAGCCGGAAGACAGCGGAGAATGCTTGAAAAAGACCCATGAATTCCTGGACAGAGCACTGGAGAATCTATGTCAAATCTTCAAGGTCAGATGATTATAGTTTTGTTTTAGTCCTGCATTTCATTTGTTTGGGCTAAAACCTCCAGAATATTTGAATAGAAGTCAATTTGTAGTGACTGGAATGATCGCTGGAATGTAAGATTCTTCATCAGTCCAAGAACACACTCCGGTTCTGAAAGTGTTAATGTGATATGATATGATAAGACATAAAAGATCATGAATTGGTCGATGTTCTTGCTTTTAACCTAAACAACCTTTACAGTAGGTAAGTTGACGGTTTAACACAATGTGTGAAAACCAAAGGAGAGGATCTTGACTTTTTGTCTTGATCCGTCCCCCAGTTGAACCAGGGCCAGCTGAATCAGCTCATATCCAACCTGGGAGCTGCCCAGGATGATGGAAACAGTAAGCAGATGCCAGACTGCATCCAGGGGGAGAAGGGCCTCATACTAACAGACCTAGGCAGGAAGCAGGTCAGTATGTCAAAAGGCACCATCAACTCATTATGATGGAACACTGATTAAAAAGAAAACAAGGAAATCCTTGAAATCCTGATAGAAAGGAATGGATTATTTTAGGAAAGCTCGGTGTTCACCTTCTTCAGCCTTTTCATGGTGTGATAAAGCACCATTTACTGATCTTTGTCTTACATGACATAATCATGTTCATATCAGATTGTTTGAATGATGATTGATTATTTATCAACATTATTGTTTGTTGTAGTTTTAATTTCGAACATACAGTAGTCAGAGGAAACATGCAAATGTCAACAGCTCAGTTAATAATGGAAACAATCAGTCAATTTTCAACCTGTGTGCTGCAGCCTAGTAGGCCCTGATCGTGTGTATGTGTGTGTGCAGATGATTAATGGACTGCGCAGGTTTGAGATTCGGTATCAAGGAGACCCTGAGCTGCAGCCCATAAGGAGTTACGAGAACGCCCTGCTGGTCAGGATGTTCTACAGGATCTCCTGTGAGGTGAATGAGAGGGTAAGCAGAGGGGCCGTTTGTCTTCATGCAACACTAACACAACCTTGGACCTCGTCATTTGGACTGGTTATAGCAGCGTCTCAGTCACAAACTTAGTTAAGATCTGATGATGTGAGTACAACGCTGAAAAGGATACACACAAAATAAGACAGATTTTAGTAAACCCACATTTTTTCCACTTAATTTGAAGCACTGCTTTGAACATGGAAGCAAATGTGAATCGTCTGTAAAGGTTTAAACCGTGTGCTGTGATCACGCCCTCGTAGTGACATCATAGCATCCCCTGATGTCAGCAGGTCAAATCCCACTGGACTCTTATACATTTACGTACTTAGTTAGTTAGTTAGTCTTAATGTACTCTCTTAAAACTGGATCGTTATCCATGAAGTCCGGTGTATTGCTTTTCCTTTACGTCGTGGACTTTGTTTTTAATGAGTTCACAGGTCTCTCTCGGTTCACGATTCAGGGTTTAAATGTGGTCAGGATGATCTAAAATCACATCCAGCAGCTGATGCTTTTTGGCTGAACTTTATTTTAACAATGGTTGCCGTGTGTTATAGTAAAGAGGAATTTACCTTGAGATGATTATAATCTATCTCTGCTTTCATCCTCCTACAGTTTGGAGGTCACATGAACGCGCTCTGCTCACGGTCGGACTTCCTGGGTCGACTGGCTCGTCACTACTTGACGGATCCAGACTCGACCGTAAGGCTGAGCCAGAGTCCGTTAAGCCGGAGGATGTTGGACAGGACCCAACGGCCGAGGCTGAGCCTGCGTCCACTGGCTAGCTACAGGACGCTGCTGCTGCTGCTGCTGCTCTACCTGTTGGGGGCGCTGCTGTCCTTTGGCCCCGCGTCCAGCACGTTGCTCATTGTTGTCGGAGCTTTTCTTCACGGACTCTTGATCATGCTGCTTGGAGATAAACTCAAATCCCACTAGAGGAGTCACGGGGTCCCTTCAAGTAGTGTCTGGAAACACTCTCGATATGTTTCTTTAGTTCCGGCTATAAATGTTTTGAATGGCAAAAGTCAAGACTGATGCCTGGTTGAAGACTTAACTAGAGCACTGAGCAAAATTCTTCACATATGCAGGATTCTTTGAAAAGGAGCCCTGCGAACGGGGCCTGGCAGATCTCCTTGTCCTGATTTTGACTGTTTAAAGTGTGTTCAGTAAGAATGTTGTAAATAATTGCAGCTCTGTTGGCGGATCAGGTTTTGGTTCTGAAGCGTCTGAAAACAGGAGAAGACCCCCCCCTGCCCCCAAGTCTTTCAGATCATGATGATGGAATGAACTGAACATGTTTTTTATTAAAAGAAGATCGATTTTTCAAGCCTTCAATAAACAGACTTAATCAGGCCTCCTGTGAAATAATGCATTTCACCACTACGCAGTAAATCATTAGCTGCCCGTAGTTCCTCATGTTTCTGTCCAACTTTGTCTCCTCAAAGTTCTAAGATGAATCATTTATTTAGGTTTTGTTGTTTGTTGTTGAGGTTTTCTCGTTACTCAACTGTAGGTGTGCGTACCATTGGTCCGATAGTCTGACTAATATGTGATCGTGTAAACACATGAAATAGTCTATCTAAGATCTTAGTCTAGCTAACAGGAGGTTCAGGCAGGTCGGATTCAAGGAACTGCTGCGGGATGTGGTGTGCGTTCTAGCAGTTGAGCCACTTTCACTGGGCCTCCGCTTGAGGTGCATGGAACATTTACAAAGGAGATTCTTGTGAATAATAAACTGTAGAAAAGGGTTTGTTCAATTTACAACTAATAGAATCCAGGGGAAAGATGGACTGCATTCACAGTTTTTATCTAAAGCGCTTTCCGATGTTTGCCTCACATTCACCCATTCATACACGACAGCCAAGGTAACCGTGCAAGGGAGCAATCTGGGGTCCAGGTCTCACTCAGGGACCTTCGACATGGAGGAGCCAGGGATGGAACCCGACTGGGTGAAAGCATTTCAAGTATTTTCATACAAATTACATCAAGATCTTTTTCAAGTAAATGAATCTGAAGTACTTCACTGAAGTATTTAAAATACACGTGTCAAATATAATGATGATAAATGTAAATTAAAGGTCAAAAAACAAAAACAAAAACCCAAAACCTCCAGAGAACACCAACTCCCATGAAGCGGCGCCCTGTGACGTCATCAATAGGTGCCGGTGCGGTGGTGACGTAGTTCATTCCCCGTTGAAGAAGTTTCAAAACAAACGTGGAACTTTTTCCCCGAGAGTTTTAACGAACCGCGGCTCGATGTTGGACCGTTTGAAGCAAATTAAAGCAACGAGTTAAAGTTTGAATCCCGGCACGGAGGAAGAAGAAAAAGAAGAAGAAGAAGACGAAGAAGACGAAGACGGTGGTGAGTGAGAAACGGAATGAAGCCGCTACGCGCGTGTCTGTGTGTCTGTCTGTGTGTGTGTGTGTGTGTGTGCGCGTGTGCGTGTGACACGAGGCTGTCAACAGCTCATTTGCTTTATTTTTACCTTTGCGTTCATCAAATGAATCCCATTTTGGAATAAATGCTCCTAAGTTGAAATAAGGTGTGTTAGCTAACGTTCACCTTAACGTCACCGTCACGAACAGGTCAACCTAACGGTGACCCCGAGGGGCTCAGCTGACGACACCGGGAGATGTTTCCACAACTCTATATTTCCGAGACAGAATTGGATAATTGAAATGACTTTTAGCGATCAAATGTTACACATCTCGTTTTTAGCAGGACGTCGTCATGAGTCTTCTCTTGAATCCAATTCGAAGAAGTAAAAATCTAATTGTCATGTGAATTTTTACCTTTAAAAATGTGCTTGCAGATCTCAGTAATTCTTCATTTTTACTGTTCCAATGTAAATCTGCGGTCATTCTGGACCTCTGTGTGTTTCTTAATGTCTCCTGTGATGTCAGAGGGAGCAGAGTGGCCACTATTCGACACTTTTAGTGAACTCTGATGTCATCTCTGATCGGCGTCTGTCAGCTGTCAAAGCCTCCACACCTGTCACTCTGTGGAGGAAACGATCCGACCTTTTCAACGACAGGAAACGAAGGCGGCGTCGAGGGCGGTGGATCGGCGGAGGCCTCGACCGACCCGTCCCATTTTGAATCGCTGAGCTGCCTGCTGGAGTTCGGTCGGACTTCTGATTCGTTTTGTCTGACGTCTGACTTCTACTTTGGTTTTTTACACTGAATGGAACCAGATTTGAAAAGAAAAAAACCATTTCGGAAGCAACACAGTAACTTTGAAGATTGAGCTGCTGAAGGCAAACGCATGCAAAAGATTTATTTTAAGGTGTGAAATGTGAAAAAAAGACGTTTGGTGAAGTGACACGGTGAAAATCCTTTTCTGTCCAACGGTCAAAAAAACGCAGCAGAACCCGAAGTCTCTAGAATATGTCTCCTGTCCCCCCACACAGAAAGGAGCCTGACATAGAAGAGAGACACCGATGCTCATCGGTCCATTTTGGTCCATTCCTCTTCTTTCTGCCCGTAGGTAGCCATGTCTTCCCCCGCGGTGGCTCCGGCGTCACCGTCGCCGCCGGGCATCTCGGCCTCCGTGGACGCCAAGGCGGAGCTCACCGCCTTGCTGGACCAATGGGAACAGGCTCAGCAGCGACCCACAGAGGATCTGGTCTTCATCCTCACCAAGTCAGTGCTGCACAGTATCGGTTTGGTTGGATAGTTTATCCTCCGTGTCGCCGTCTGTTATCTCTGTTATCTCTGTCATCTCTGTCATCTCTGTCATCTCTGTTATCTCTGTTATCTCTGTCATCTCTGTTATCTCTGTCATCTCTGTCATCTCTGTTATCTCTGTCATCTCTGTTATCTTTGTCATCTCTGTCATCTCTGTCATCTCTGTCATCTCTGTTATCTCTGTCTTTTAACGGCTCCTCACCTTCACTCCTCGTAGAATATCCGAGCTGATTGAACGAGAGACGGGCGAGTATCACAAAGCAGATCCTGATCCTTTTGATGACCGCCACCCAGGTAATCATGCATATTATGTTTGAATGGATCAAAGGAGCACAATTAATCGGATTAAAATTCTGAATTCCAGTTCATTCATACAATTATTTAAAAAGTGTAAGGTTCCAAAGTGATGCTCCGGAGTCGGGCAGCTCGGTGACGTGCTGGTTAGCGCTGTCGCCCCACAGCGAGAAGGTGGTGGAGTTTCTTTCTGTGTGGAGTTTCCACGTTCTCCCCGTGCTCCGGCTTCCCCGGCCCACAAACGCATATGTGTCAGGTCAGCTGCCCCTGACTGAGGCGCTGGGAGGAAGATCGTGGTCGTTGGTCCCTGGATGTTGGTGTGTGTGAATGTGTGTGTGTGTGTGTGTGTGTGTGAATGTGGGTGCTGCTTGCTGCTCCTCATAGTGAGGACGTGTGCAGACAAATAATTTCCCCACAGTATTGTTCTTTCTTTCTTTTCCTGCTCGTTTCTGCGTCCCGTCTTTCTAACTCTTCCTTGTACGTCGCTAAACGTCCGCCATGTTGTCATGTGACTCAGTGGAACAACTTTTATATGAATTAAACTACGTTAGTATTACATAACGGTTACATTTTTGTATTTTAGTTATTTGTCGAGGTTAAATAGACACTGAAATGGTGCGATATCAGAGCAGTCAGAGGATACGTCCGTTTACTGCGTGCGACACGACGGCTCAGGCGACGCGGCTAAGGTGCTACGCCGATCACCTAGCGATCGAAGGGTTGCCGGTTCGATCCCCGGCTCCTCCGTGTCGAAGGTCCCCGAGCGAGATTCTGGCCCCGAGTCGCTCCGGACAAGAAAGCGGGCCTCGCGCGGTTACCTGGGCCGTCGGTGTGTGAATGTGAGGCAAACGCTGTAAACACTTTGAGTGTGAGCGTGAGCGGTCCATTTACCGTTTATTACTGTACATCGTACAGCAAATTGACATCGTAATATTTTTAGGAATAATCATAATACGATGTTTTGTCAAAATTGTGCAGCCGAGGTCGGTTACGGATGTGATTATTGCAGATTATCTTGAAGTGCTTTGAGCTGGTCAATGTTGCAGATGGACCTTATCTTAGCCGTGACAGAGCTTCTGTTCATACTTTCATAGTACAGGCAGATCCAGACTGCATGCTGGGACACGTCTTGAAGATGCTCTTTCGGAACGTTGACTTCACAAATACGGTAAGATTTTATTTTAGCGTGCATATATTCAAACTGACGTTCCTTTGGGATTAATAAAGTGTCTGTCTGTCTGTCTGTCTGTCTGTCTGTCTGTCTGTCTGTCTGTCTGTCTGTCTGCCTGCCTGTCTGTCTGTCTGTCTGTCTGTCTGTCTGTCTGTCTGTCTGTCTGCCTGTCTGTCTGTCTGCCTGTCTGTCTGCCTGTCTGTCTGTCTGTCTGTGTACCAAATGAATTTTACAGCAAAAGTACGTCGGTGTTATTTTTTGAGTTTTTGAAACATTTTTGTCACTTTT
>OMNV01016294.1:0-20594 GCA_900303265.1 Brotula barbata | reverse complement strand
TAAAAAGTTGAATAATGTGTAGTAAACACCTTTACATGTCATTTTGGGTCACAACAACGAGGCTTTAATGTTCCACGCCCACGTCGTTATTCAACAATGACTCCCATCACCGGTCATCGTCAGCAGAGGAGAACTCTTGGTGTGTACTCGCACCGTGGACCGTGGATCTTCCCCCAGCGCTCGTCGCTTCTCCCACAGGAGAGGAAGCCCGTCTTCAGCCTCTTCCTGCCGTGCCTGCTACGCTCTCGTAAAAGTTGGCAACATAAAGGGGGTCCCTTTCCTCCAGCATGTGCAGGAAATGATTCCTCTCCTCTTCGCACCAGGAGTCGAACCACTGGCTCCACAGGCGCAACTGGCACTCAAAAATATTTGGAAGTTTGTCTTTAACCTAAACGTGGTGCAAGAGGACAATCAGTTCAGAGTTAGACAACATAACAAAGAAGAGTGCGGATCTGATTCTTTTCCTCTCCAGTCGTGCCCAGCTCATGACGTACCTGAAGAGCACCCAGTGAGTCCAGCAGGGTGCACACCTTCCCGGGCACGGCTTTCCCCAGGAGGTCCTGCAGGAACTGCTCCCTCTGGTTGCTATTCCAGCCCTGAAACCAGCTCAGGATACATTTCTGCTCCTGGAGGGTTATATAGGAGATGGGCTCCAGGTCTGAGCCCGAACCTGCGCCGGAACAAGCACAGGACAGGTTCTCGAGGCTGGGGGGGCTCGGAGCACCTGACGGGACTGACGGTAGTTCTTCCGGGCTGTGTGGAGAGCAGACCGATCCATCTGTCGGACCTCCAAATATGAAGTAGTCTGAGGCTGTGTTCCTAAGTGTTGCGTCATCAGCTTGGTTCGCCATTTCGAGGAGGAATCGAGCATCGGACCTCTTCGTCGATTGATTTTTTTTTCAGGTCAACTTAACCGGCCGTGACGGTCCCGTGGGCTGCTCTTTGTAGAACGACCAACAACAGAACAATTAGGCACGAAATCAAGTAACTTCCGTCACACCGGATATACGTCATGGACAGGACGTACGTCATCTAACAAATGCACTACTACAAAACAACGACGCTTGAAAACGCTTGACTTAACACCTACACTTGTTTCTAAAAATCTCCCAAAAAAAAAAATTAAAAAATAAATAAATATACATTTTAAATTTCAAAGAACCTACTTTTTGAATCTTACTGTTCTAATCTGCAACCATTTCCTCCCTCGGTGGGCAATAGGACGAGGTCTGTTTTGCCCTCACTGAGCATCATACTCCCTGTGTTTGGACCTGTCCGTTCACTGGACTCTTCGCTCAGTGCGATGGCCCCCTGATTATCTCCCTGGATCGTGGTCCCACTGTGTGCTGAGTCAGATACAGGCTTTCCTGAGTAGTGGTTGCCAGGCCGACGTACTCAGCGCCACGTGCCGACAGAGCCACTGCGGGCCGTTTCTCTTTGACTTCCGTGAAATGTCAACGCCTCGGGGCCTCCGTCTGTCTTCCACAGGAGACGCCCAGTCAGGATCACCGAATGCTATCAGACTCAAGTTCACATCAGTTTTCTTGAAACATAACTCGTAGTCAGCAGTACCTTAAAACATGTTCAGCAGCGGCTTAAGTTCTCTGCTTTTGGATTTGCCAATGTTTGTGACAATTTGCCAACAATCCAGCTAATGTGTGGTCTGGTACAGGTCCTGACATGATGCTGGCTCTATGTTTGACTCAAACATATCTTAGTTTTTCACATTGGGTATAAATAGGATTCATATTATTTAGAATTATCTGCATGAGTTATTTATGATTATTATTTCATATAACTTGTGTCATGTTCTTCTATATGTAGGTATATATTTATTATAATTTGAAGAGTCTGTCCCCTGGTAGCATTGTTATAATTCTATTCTTTTATCCACACCAGGTCTGGTTTTTGTAGGGGTCACACCAAGAAGGAGGAAGTGACGTTTTGTTTTGAAAAGTAAGGAGACGTGTGTTTAAGCTCCGTCTGTTAATAAATTCTGTTCTTTGTGCGGCACACCTGTAACCCGTTTTCCTTGCACGCCTCAGAGAGACACCGCCGCACTGACGCAACTTTTGGGGGGGTTACAGACCGGTGGCAGCTTTTGTAGGAAATCCACATTCTGTTCTGTAACAATAATCAAAACTTACACGGGTTACATCATTACCTTCAAAGTCTAGTTGGTAATCGTTTAGGACTCTCTTTTCCCTCTCTGGGAACCTTTGGTGTTGTTCATGGTAATGTTCTGAACTACATTTCCTGTCGTTCCATCGTGCTGTGATCCTCCTGTATCTACATCCTCATCGTTCCTCTCTTGGATATGATTTTCTATGCTGTCCTTTCTATGTAGCCACTCATCACTGTTTTCATGTCGACGCAAGCCTGAAAACGGCTCCTCCTCCTGTCCCTCTGCAGTATCATTTTGATGAGGAGAGTAGGGAGATGACCTCTCGTACATTTTATCTCTTAAAAGAGACTGAAAAGCGTCATCACCTGTGTAATGTCTTCAATGAGTTTCTCCGTGGCCAATGTTGCATCCCTTTTGTTTTTGAGGAAGTAAACCTCCACTGTCCCTGAAAAATCATCAGTAGATGAAATGGCATACTCTGAGCGGTTGGCTCAGTGGGACCTGCTGAATCAGTTTGTACCAACTCAGTGTCCAACATCTGTTTTCCTATTTCTGCGGTCGGTGAATTTTCCCTCAGTGCGGACCTCACAGTCCTTCGTGGTGTCACCTGTCATCTTCATGCCCTCCACCACATCAGGTAATTAGAACACATCACCAACAGTTCCGTGTCCTAGAATCTCATTCCATGTTTTGACCTCACAAGTTCAGTTTAGGTTGTCACTGCATGTCATATTGACTGACTCATTAAAACTGTGTGTTTTTAGGGTGGTACGGTTCATTTTGTCCCTTTTAGAAGATCTTCTTGGCTCCATCAGCTGTGTCTGCTTCTACCCAGACCATGCTGAGGATACGATGGAGTGAACGAGGCCTTTTTAGTGTGACTGTGATGCCTCTGCCCTCCAAGTCCTCCAGCACCATCTCTGCGTTGCCACCTTGTTCCTCCTGGTTCCATCAGCAGGCTCCGTGAAGTGGAGGTTTGGGTTGAAAGTCTCATCAAAACTGGTGAACTTGTTTGTCCATGTTCTGATATGATGTGATGATCTCTTCATCGGTTTCACTTTTTTTATCGTTTTCTTTATTGTTTCTTCCTGTTGCTGCTCTTCGTAGAATGACCAACAACAGAACAATTAGGCACGAAATCAAATAACTTCCATCTCACGGGATAAACTTCATATACAGGACATACGCTATTTAACAAATGAACTATTACAATGGAACAAATATGTAAACAACAACTAATGAACAATTATCCAAACAATAACTAACACGAACGCAGTAACAATGCCAGGTGCTGCTGCAAGCTTTGAGTCTGGGGCTTGGCTGATATGATAGAACCAGGACATGTTTGTAGGTATGACTTTGACTCAGGTTCAGATCTGTGCCTCAGCTATTCATCCAGCTGTTCCTACAGACGGTCTGGGAAACTTAAACATGCAGCTTGTAGCAAAGCCCAAGTTTAAGGTCAGGTGTAGATTTCAACATCAGCATATAAAACAATATTTAAAAAACTGCTTTGAACACAAGTAGAATTGATTATGCACCCATCCTGAAGGGAAATGACCATGTTTTCTTTCTAGTTACGATCGAACGCCTTGTACTATTTCTGCTAGTAAACCCCATAAAACCAACAGGAAGAGGGCGCAGATACATTTGTGTAGAACATCAAGGCTGCGTAGGCAATGCGCAGAGTTTGTCCTTACTAAAGAAAATGGTAAAAGTAGCACCTATTATACATCATAGCATATTAATATGACTTACTATTTGTCTGTTTTTTGTTTGTATGAATTTGAAATGATAAAAAAAAATGCTTTTAATTTGATATTTTGATGATAGGGAAATTCGCGTCTGATGACGTCAGTGGGGGGGAAGGCGTTGTTCGTCGCTCTCGCTGGACTAGAGGAACGGAAAATGGCGGACCTTGAAGACGTAACGTTGGACGGGAGACCGCTCCAGTCGCTTCGCGTAGCGGATTTAAAAGCTGCTTTGGAGGAGAGAGGACTCTCAAAGAGCGGCCACAAAAATGCTCTTATCAAAAGACTCAAGGGGGTGAGTTCCGTTACGGAATTTAGGCTCACGGTTCCTGCTAGCTCACGTTAGCGAAGAGACGGGCTGATGTTCTCTCGAGGGCCGACAACTGACTATCGTTATTGCAAAGCAGCGTAACAGAGTTAGCCGAGTTGCTGCTCCGTAACCAGTTGAAAACGTGTTTATTTACACACCGCTCTAACCGAATGGTGTATTAGCCGCATAGTCGCGTCAACGCACACAGTTGGGCGAACTTAGCGGCTAATCTGAAAGTGAGTGTCGGGATAATGTTGTCCTGTTAGCTCGTTAGCGCCGCTGGCTAACGTTGTGAGTTGAGCGGTGGCCTTGGCGATTTGTTGGCTTGCTGCTGCTGCGTATGTTAGCGGTGGTTTATCCCGAGCACTGTTTGTCTACCCGAGTTCAGTGCATACGCGTGTTACACAATGCTATAACTAGCAAGAACTACGAACGTCACGTAAGGTCTTTATGCAGCGCGTTGGAACTGGTAAACTGTGTGGACGTTCAGGGATAGTTTGCCTCATATATGTGGCCCAGACGAGGGATCCTCGGCTCGTCCTTGTGCGCCGTTTTGTTTACATTGTGGCGAAGTATTGAACCATATCTCCCACAGTCGTGCACTCTTATGTCGTCTGATCCCCCAGTTTATCAGACTAACGTGAGCTCTCAAGCCCACTGCCATCTTAGCTCAATACTTAACAGCACCAAAACAGCCTCTGGTGTCATACAGAACTTATTTTTCGAAGACAGAGCAAAGTTGCGTTTGAAAGGTTCAGCAAGCTAACAGCTCGACTTCACTTCACATGTGATCATGTGGGCAAACTCTGTACATTAAATAAACACTTGAAGTAAACACTTGTTGCCGTATTGTCCAACTAACATTTTGAGTTCTTCCTCATAGCGAGGCTTCAACGTAATATGAGGTCTTATTAGAAGACCTAAGCTGTAGTGACCCACTGGTTGACTAATAGGACTGTAGCTCAAGCTTGTATAATGTAGTATCAGTATGATTACAAAATATTATGAAAATACGGGTGCAATCTGCTTAGTGTGGTTACAGTAGTTGGTTACTTAGTGAGAAAAAGTGCAAGTTAATCATTATTTAAATGATCATTAACTATCATCACCAAAACAGGCAATGATTGGATAGCTATGATTTCTTAAACCTAAATTTCACACAGTGAATATTTCTCTGGACATTAAACATACAATACATTCTGATTGAGGGGAAACTTTGTTGCTTGTGATGTATCAAATGCTCACAGAGTCACTGACAACTGTTTTGGCCACATGTGTTGCTAACATGCTCCGTGGAGCGCGAATACAGTGGCAGCCAGTGTGAAAATCATAACCGTAATAATGACACGATAGCTAAACTGATGTTGATGCAGATTTATTTGAAAGGCATTGGCAACATTGTTAAGAAATGTTAAAATATAATATCTTTATAACAGGCACTCATGCTGGAGAATCTTCAGAGGACCTCCACTGCTCATATTGGACTGCAGCCAAACTCCCAGGTAAGTCTCTTATAGATTATTTTACTTGTATTTCAAAGACTGAAGACCATTCACTCAGAAATTATTTAAATTTCTGCTGCATGTGCTTATGTGTTGTGCTTGCATGTGGCTTTGAGGGCATGTGGCCTCTTTTCAACTATGTCTCTTGTATTTAGATTGGTGAGGAAATGAGCCAGAACAGCTTTATCAAGCAGTATCTGGCCAAACAACAGGAGCTCCTGAGGCAGCGTTTGGAGAGAGAGGCTCGTGAGGCCTTTGAAACTGATGGTGAGATGACATTAGAATCCACTGCTAGTCACTGATTCACCTCACACTTTCCTGTTCCTAATGCACAAACTTGTTTTTTTTTTATTTTGAACAGACCAAGAGGACCATGCAGTCAACAACAGCACCTCACATCCTGCTCTAGCACAGGTCAGCCATTTTTTTTTCTTGTCACTTGTGGATAAGTCATATTTCTGTTTTCTATCTCCTGCTACTGTGGGTAAAAGTTGTGCCGGCCAACATTAAACTAGGAGTGTGTTTTTTGTTTTGTTTTGTTTTTATCAGGATGTCACACCCGTGTCAGCTGACAAACCACCAGGCCCCTCTGATGGAGCCGGGCTGTCAGGTCCAGTAAATGAGGCAGATGGTAAGAGGAACCAGGAGGCCAATGTGTCAAGTCCTCCATCAGCCTCCCCGGTACCTGTCTCTGCTGGTAGCGAGCACCGGCCAGATGACAGCGACGATGAAGATAGCGAAGACGGTGAGGAGGATGGTGAGGATGATGACTGGGACAACAGTGGTCGGCGGAATCTCAGAGAGCCAACCAGAAGACCCATGACCAGAGAGAAATCTGCTGCATCCCACGAACCACAGCAGCAACATGTCCCTTCCCTGTTATCTCCTCAACTTCGTCAGCCAACACCACCCCCATCTCCTATTCCAGAGTTATCGTTCCCTCTTCCAGATACCCCCAAACAGAGCCCTCCTAGTCCAGATGTAGCCCCAGCTAGGCATCGCTCCCCCAGTTCATCAAGCTCTGGTTCCTCCAGCAGTGGCAGCCGCAGTAGCAGCCCAGAGCCGCAAAGGAGTGGACACGCTGAGCGCAAGCCTGGCCCGCTGACTCTCCTGGCACGTAAAATGGAGTCAGAAGGAGCTTTCTCTGGAGCAGGTTGGCATGGTGGTGATGCGGAGGCCGATAGACAGGACAACTGTGCCCCCTCAATAACTTTTCTTGGCAGGGGCCATCCTGAGGGTGTGGTTTCTGCCATCACTCACACAGCCAATACTACAGGCCATTTGGCGTTTAACATGATTCCGGGCACTCACCAGGGTGTCACAGGAGCACATTCGGCTCACATTCAAACACCTGTGAGTGTACTTAGGGTGCCTGTTACAGAGGAGAGGGATGCTGAGCTGGAAAGAAATCAGAAGCAGAGAAAACTGGAGGAAGAGCAGGAAAGAGCCCTCGCACTGGAGAGAGAGGAAAGACTTGCCTTAGCTAGAGAAGAAAGGGAAAAAGCCATGCAGCGGGAGAGAGAGTGCGCTCTAGAACGACAGAGGGAGGAGCAAGCTCTGGCCAAAGCGAGAGAAGAGCAGGAGCAAGCCTTAGCAAGAGAAATGGCCCTTCAGCTGGAGAGGGAGAAGGAGCTGGAAAGACAGAGAGCTCTGCAGAGAGAAAGAGAAGAGAGAGAGAAGGCTCTGCAACGGGAGAAAGAAGAAATAGAGAGAGCAATGGAGCTTGAACGAGTCAAGGCTTTAGAGAGGGAGCGGCAGGAGAGAGAGAGGGTAGAGAGGGAAAGAGCATTGGAAGCAGAGAGAAAAGAAAGGGAGAGAATTGAAAGAGAGAGGGCACTGGAACAGGAAAGACTGGAAAGAGAAAGGGCAGAGAGGGAGCAGAGAGAACGGCAGGAAAGAGAGAAAGCATTGGAGCTAGAGAGAATTGAGAAAGAGAGGATCGAGAAGGAGAGAGCTTTGGAGCAAGAGAGAATCCAGAGAGAGAAAGCTTTGGAGCAAGAGAGAATTGAAAGAGAGAGAAGGGAGCGAGTGAAAGCTTTGGAGCAAGAGAGAATAGAGAGAGAGAAAGCTCTGGAGCAAGAGAGAATCGAAAGGGAAAAAGCTTTGGAACAACAGAGAATTGAGAAAGAGAGAATAGAGAAGGAGAAGGCTTTGGAGCAAGAGAGAATGGAGCGTGAGAAAGCAATGGAACAAGCGAGAATAGAGAGAGAGAAGGCCTTGGAGCAAGAGAGGATAGAGAGGGAAAGGGCATTGCAGCGAGAGAAGGAGGAAAAAGAGAAGGCAGAAAGAGAGGCTGCCCTGGAACGAGAGAGGCTGGAGAAAGAGAGGCAGGAGAAAACTTTAGAGCAAGAAAGGCTGGAGAAGGAGAAAGCTCGAGAGCAAGAGAGAATTGAAAAGGAGAGAGTTTTGGAAGAAGAGCGGAAGCAGAGGGAGAGGGCCTTGGAAGAAGAGAGGGAAAGGGTTCTTGCACATGAAAAGTTGGAGAAGGAGAAAACCATGCAGAGAGAAAGGGAGGAGCAGAAAAAAATGGAACATGAGAAAGAGAGAGCTAGGCTGGCTGAAAAAGAAAGAGATGGTCAGCTCCCTCTATCGAAACGTGGTCATGAATCTGGTCTGACGTCCCTGACCAGTTCCTCTCCCGTTTCCACAAGTACAGGTAGAACACCTGCAACAGAGGAGGAAGTTGTTGAAGCGCATGTACCAAGAGATGCACAAGCAGCAGCAGCAACTGGTGAACCCACGTCACCAGCATTTCAGGCTACACCTCTTTCACCTCAGTCTTCATTTAAGAAGTTTTGGTTCTCAAGGGACTCACCAATACAGCCCCAGTCTTCTGCCACTTCGTTGGTAATTAAGCGGCCTCGTACCTTCTCTGACAGCCCACAGCCTATGGCTTCCTCTTTCAACGTGCCCACCAAAGTTGGTGAACGAGAGCAGGGAAGACACCAACCTGCTGCGGAACAGGAAAACCCACAGACGCATACAAGACAAGAAGTGCCGAGTCCTCAAAAAGAAAAGGGCACGAGCCTGGCTTCAGTGGATAAAGCTCAGGCACTGCCAGTGAAGACAGAACATCATGCTGTCGTGGAATCAGCCCACAAATCGAATAAGGTGAATGAGGTAGAGCCTCTTCCAAGCCCAGAGGGCCCTGACAAACGACGTGGAAGAGATGCAAGGAAGGAGGAAAAACAAGCCAGACAAAAGTCTTCCTCTAATGATTCCTCATCTTCAGATTCTGACTCTGGGTCCTCTTCATCTCGGTCCTCTGGCTCCTCGACATCATCTCAAGAGAAAACTCGTCCCACTTCTATTAGAAGACGGGTAAGTGGTTTAAAAGTCAGCATTGCCCTCTCTGTCCAGTGATGTCCCCGTTGCCATCATCATGATGCAGTGGCTCTCAGTCTTGATCCTCCAGTACCACATCCCTGCATATTTTCATTTTTGTCTGCTCTATAATACACCTGATTATATTTACTTCATCAATAGTTGGTGGCTAGTAGACCGAGATTGGCTAAGTTACCCAGTCACTGTTTTAGCTGGTAAGGTGGATAGAAAATGCAGAGATGGAAATAATGTGTTCATGTGGTATTTGAAGATCAGAGTTGCACTATTTGAATGAAGGGGGATCCCATGCTTATGATTCATTGATCAGCCATTATTATTTGTTCACAGTAAATTGTAGCATTGCTATTACCCCTCTTGTTTACAGGAAGGTAAGAGTGATGCCTCATCTCAGGATAGGGGGGCAGTAGAGTCCCAGGTTGGGGCTTTAAAGGAAAAGCCGAAAGCCTTTATTTGCACAAGAGGAGTGTCCATCGAGAAGAGTAACACGGCAGCTAATGAAGGCAATCGCACCGAGGTCAGCAACTTGAGTTAACTTCAATGTCTCTTTTGTTAAAATGGTAGATTTGTCAGAATTGTTTCCATGTTCTGTTATATTAACTCTTTCCAACTTTGCATATATTATTCCTCAACTTAATACCTTCCCTGACCCTTCTCTTCCCTAGAAACAATTCCCTGAAGCAGCTGCTGGAGAGGAGATGGATCGAAAGAGACAGACCAGTGACGAAGAAGAGGAAAAAAACAAATATAGGTCTGGTTTTTTGCTTTGTTTGTGGAAGCATAGTTTAAATGGTCTGATCATATATGGGACACATACATGTTCATGTGCACATGGAATGGCAATTTTTGTTCTTTGTGCCCACAATGTGAACAGTTAGTTAAAGTCATCTCTTGGAGGCCTCCTTTCATACAGCCTGCCCAATGGCTGATCATGTGACATCAGAGCTTGAAACCTCGGGGGGGGCAATGATACATGGCTTTTCTATTTTTGTGACACATCTAACACAAGTTCACTAAAGGTTGTATGGTTTTGTGATAATCTGACCAGCAGCATTGCTTTTCTTTTCCTTGCGAGATATTTAAACACTACCAATCAATTTTCCAGCAGCAACATTCAGTGGTGTCAGGGTTGGTTTGTCAGAGTCTGATGGATATACATGTCTTGGATGTTGAAAAGTAAACGAAGGTGAATAACACAGAGGCTCTAGGACACACAGATATGCCACAAGAAATGTGATGCACACTGCAGATGATATCTGGGCACACGGCAAACAAACTAATGCATCAAAATAAATTACATTTGTATTTGTGAACCAGAAGGGAAATGCTGCAGTGCAGAAGATTTACATCTGCAGATTTTCATCCACTTGTCATGCTAAATGAAGTCAGGAAATCATTAATGTGATTGCTGTTATCAATCCCTTTAGAACATTGCATGGCAATTTAGATAACAGTTTTTAAAGATCTTTCACTTTGTGTGGGTGGGCTGACAGTATCAACAGCGTTAGCAACCACAGAGCCATGGGGCTAAAAATGTATCCGTTTAATAAATTATACATTTGCAATTTGCTACTGTAGGAAGTCAGGTTTGTAATCAAAGATGTAGGAATTTCAAGTATACTTGTTTTTTAAATACAGAATGAAGCCTGGTCAGAGATCTTCGTGTACTTAGACACGCTTGTCTAAAGAAAGGGACTTTGAGAAAAGTAAAACTTTGTTACTGGACAAAGCAAAAGAGTAAAATTCAGCACAATGAATTCAATATTCCTCATTGATTTGGAGTGCACAGTATTGATGCATGTGTTGCCTATTGAACACATCTGTTGTAAATGTAGTTAAAGCTTGCAAAGAGGTTTGGGTTCTGTCAGTACACCATGAGAGGAGCCTGCAGCGGTCATGGCAGGGTGTCACAGGACACTGTGAGCTATTGAATTTCCCATCAGGTGATTGATGAGGCCGCCATGTAGCCACGGTGGCTTGGGAGACTTGGGGTCCCTTTTAGATGTTTTTGACACGTCTCCATGCGCTCACACTGCCTGCACAGAATTTTCAGTCATTTCTTTGCGTGTGGAAGGCCGTGGGGTATAGATTTTTAAATGAGCCTCACCAGTTCCAAAAAGTAGAATGGGTTTCTGTAACATTTTTTTTTCCACACAATGCCAAAACGGGATTTAATCCGGCAGAACAGCACCGCGTTTCAGTTCCCCATCTCTGCATAGAGTGCAGACAGTGTTGGAAAGACAACAGAGCCCCCGAGAGACAACTGTAGCCCCCGGATTAACCTTGCACAGGCAGCCAGTCGTTCAGCGGTGGACTCCGGATTACAGATTTCGTCGTTTCAGAGGCGTGTTTAATGTTTCAGTTTAGTGCGTGTCTATCAAGCGGTATGCGCGAATGACTCATTTTTGTCCTTTACGGCTCCCCATACATGATCGTTTTTTTTCCCTCCGCTGCAACATGGCTGTGCCTCGCCGGTGGCTTTAGCTGCCCTCCCCTCCGGTGGCTCAGCTGAACGGCAGTCCAAGCGGGGCTGGCTGTATGGGTCGCAGGTTTCCGTTGTCGGCCGGTGCCAACATGGATGCGTTTGGTTAGGCCGCACCGAGAGGAAGGTAGGAGGGAGAGGGGAGACGACGCAGCATTCGTAGCAGCCGCAGCATGCAGGCTCCGCTTTGACCGGACGCGGCGGCGTATTAGACGGGCATCTCGGATGAATATCGTCGGGATGAGCGGCATAATGCTCGGCGCTGGCCTGGCTCCTCCCTCCTCCTCGGAGAAAGAACGCTGTCGTGAACCGAAACGTGTCTGGTGAACAGTGGTGAACCTGCCGTCTGTTCATCACCACGACCACCTTCGCACGCTGATGGCTTCTAAATGCTGTTTGTTGCTATTCAGGTCCTTTAAACGAAAGATATAAGATTACAGGCACGGGTAGATGTATGCCCGATGCGTTTTGTAGTGAGGTCATGATTAAAGGGCTGTGCCAGTGTTTTTTGCACGGTTACATATTTAACATTAATCTCCTAATGCATCTTAAAAACGTTTTGTTGTATGTCTCCTCCGAATGAACTTACCAGTACCTAAAACCTGATCGTGTGTAACAAATGAATAATCGATGTAAATATCAGGTCAACTTTGCTATTTTTACTTGTGGATCTCGCAAAATGAGAGGCCTGATAACAAAAAAAAATCACGTTTTCTGCACTTTTTGCAGCATGGTTGTTTGTCCAGGGCTGTTGTCTACCACCATTGAGCCTCTCACGTTTTAATATGAAGTGGTGACTTAATTTCGTCACAATCTTAATTTACTGTTTCCTGCTGTTATGCACTTTGACACCGTACAGGCAGGTGAAGAAGACTGACATGTCAGAGCCAGAGAAGCTTCCAGAGACCAGCGAGGAGGTAAGATAGGTGGACAGCCCTGGCCTGCTGTGGACTCAAATCAAGAGGCACCTGTTGAAAACATAGCTATATCCAAGCTTTAGTTGAGTCTGTGATTTGGCGCATTAAGTGAACTAGATACACTGTTCTTGGGGTCATTGTTTATATCTATGTTAGTGCAACTCTTGGCTTTCATTTGAGACGGTAATTTAGATGATCTAATGAGACCTCAAGCTATAGGCACTAGGCAGTATGAATGTATGTCGGAAGCAAATTTTTTGATTCGCTTATTTGTAAAACCTTTGCTGGCTCTGCCGCAGGCAGAAACAGCAAGGGTGTTTTATCTGAATGTGGTTGATGTTTAAAACCCAATTGATTGCTTTGTTACAAAGGTGCTCATGCCTCTTCCATTGCCCCTAACGGTACCTGCATACTACTTCTGCCACTGCTACTTCTACTACCGCTTCACCTGTTACCCTGAGATACCCGAGTTGGCCACAGATAAGCCCCCGAGGCTGCACAACAGTGGGATACCCCTGGCAACAAGCACTGCCTCGTCTCATTGTCAAGGATACGACTAACAGGAGACACTGATTGGACTAAAAGTTTCAAAGACGCGCACGGGCAGTCAGAATGGCTCACCTCTCTGTTAGTTCTTGTTATCCTCAATGTGCCCATACAATCGGTTCGAGGAAGAGACAAACTGTGAAAGTCTGCCAACAATTCTCTCACTTCCAATATTTTTTTTTTCATCCTCAAAAAGCTGCAAAAAAAGGACATTGTGGAACTAAATGACAGTTAACCATGGACATTTAAATGCAATGCCGTGAAACTTACTTGGACTCTAACGGCCGAGTTTTTACTCTGATGTGCAGAGGTGGGCCAGCCATTCAGCCATTTGGATTCCTTCTTGCAACAGCCGTTACTGGAGTTTTACAACCATGTGACTCTCAGTTTGAACTCGCTGCTTCCCCAAACACAACTGAACATGAATCCAACTTGTGGATTTTAATGACAGTGACTGCTGAATGACCTTCATCGCCCATCTAATTGGACTCATTGGAGTTTGTGTTGGGATAAAACCACACGCTAAAAGGACTCAAGCTCAAACACCTGAGGATTACTACTTTGGCCAAAAAGATTTTCTGGCCTCTGACCCAGTGAACTATTGAATCCATCCTGCCAGCCAACCAGCATTCAGATTTCCACCCAAACATCTCGGCAACCATTGATTGGACCATTGTTGCCTAGATACAGTGCAGTGCAGTCGTGATTGGGCCAAAGCCAACCCAGTAAGGATCAGGTGTCAGTGGTACCAGGGAATACGTAGTTGTTAGCGTTAATTTTAAGAAAATGCTTTTGAATTGACGTAGATTTCCTTTTTGCTCTGTGTAGTCTATGTTGAGAAAACAGCATTATTGGGAAATGTTTCGTATTCATGGCTACTGCAGTTTCAGTCAAAGATTTTCAAATTTCCTATTTTTTCTGACGTTTTTTCCGGACCTCCAATTCTTTGAACAAATTGGTCTATGCTCTAGTCTATTCCCATATCATTAAAAAATAACCCAAAAGAAGTTAAACTGCAGTATTGCCACAGATCCATTTGAGGTTTGATAGAGACTGCAACAACAGTTGAAAATGAATGAGGACGTTATGTCCAACTGTCTTTTACTGATGCCTTATTAAGTAATGGCACAGGGCATCGTTAAACCTGAATTGGATTAAGAACTTCCCCAGCAGTTTCTATTATTCGCTCGGTCTGTGTTTGTCTCTCTGTTACTGCCCCCTCCTCCCCCCAAAAAACCGTCCTCGACCATTTGTGTCCTCCTTTGGTTTCTTTCCGCCTCTCACCTCCCCCATATATCTCGGGGTGTTTTTATCTTCTGTTTCAGACTCCCAAGGCCTTCTCAGCTCGTAAGATCTCCCTTAGCAGTGAGTACAACGTCCCAACTCGTGCTGCTCTTGTGTTTGTCGTTCCTGTGTATTGTACATATTGTTTTAGTCGCCTCCTTGTTATTTATAAAGTCTGTGTCAGTGTATGATTTCAGGAAATCCACATTTTTTCGTCCTTAAAGAAGCATTTTGCAGGTGTGAGTACATTTTACATGCGTGGGTTCATCAATGCTTTCACTCATTTTTGTTTCCTCCAACTTACCAGGCAGCAAAGTGTCCCCAGGCACCGAGGGCGAGCAGGAGTCAGGGGCCTTGGCCGGTCGCAAGAGGAGATGGGGCTCCAGCACGGCGGTCACTGCCAAGAAGCCTTCCATCAGCATCACCACTGATTCACTCAAGGTATGAACATCTTTGTAAACCTGTTTTGGTGAAAGGGTTAAGTATTTGTAGCCCCTCTGACTTGCCTTTTGACTTTTAACAAAATGATCCGTGCTGTGTTTTCTCTTGCCCGTAGTCTTTGATCCCAGATATCCGACCATGCCTAGGCCAGGAGGCAGTTGTGGACCTGCACCCGGAGGAAGCTGTCCTCTCTGGGGCTGAGGATGAAGATAGGAACCGCCCCGAGCAGGACCTCCAGATTCGACGCACCGTCACACAGGTTGGTCCACGGCCATGAAGTTTGATCGAAGAGTGATGTCAGTCTCTCAGCTGGAAACTGACTGTGTCGCCCTGTTCCTGCTGTTGAAGGTTGTGCACTCCGAGAACCAGGAGAACGGACAGAAAGCGGCAAAAAGGAGCAGACGAGAGGAGTTGGCGGAGGATGACTTAAGGGGAGAAAGCGAGAGAATTCAGGCTCATGAAGAGAAGACAGACAGCTCATTTGCTGATGCCATGGAAATCCAGTCGCCATCACACAGCAGCAATGATGTGGAAATCAACACTGGTAACGCCTCCATCAGATGGTTCTTATTAATGACACTGACTCCAGGCCCCACCTGGTTCTTAAACGATAGTAAAATCATCATCTAAATGTCCCGTGTCTTGAAGAGATGCTGCATTTAAACGAAAGCATAACACGATTGTCTGTTATTATGATTTTGCTACATGGTTTGTTAGTTTTCTCTAGTATTGAAGGTATGAAATGAAATGTGTCCACGTTTTGAGTGACTGAAAGGCCCACTCATCTCTGTCAGTGCAGTGATGGTGACTGTTTCTCCCTTTCCCAGTGACCCCCGGTGACACACTTATTCGTCGCTCGATTAGCCAGCAGAAGACCGGTGTGTCCATCACCATTGATGACCCCGTGCGCACGGCCCGCCAACCCTCACCACCACGTGGCAAAGTCTCCAACATTGTGCACGTTTGCAACCTGGTAAGAGGCTCGACGCCGAAACACTCTTTGAACACTTATTTGCAGTAGTAGTGTGAGGGCATGTATTTGTCCTGATCTGTAGGTCAGTGCTCTTCAATTGTGGCTCTGTTTACAAACCTTTGAACTCTGATCAGGTGAGGCCGTTCACTCTGGGACAACTTAAGGAGCTGTTGGGGAGAACTGGCACCTTGGTGGAGGACGGCTTTTGGATAGACAAAATCAAGTCTCACTGTTATGTCACGGTAAGCTACTACAGCGAGTCTTCACCCTGAAAGAGCGGTGACACTCTGTACCTCTCGCAGGGCTGCAACATCTAATCCACAACATGGGGAGCAAGAAATGTGGCGGTTGATTAAATAGTCTGTCTCAATGTGCACACTGCGGCTCTGTGCTCTAGAAATGTCACTTGACTGAAGGATCTATTTGATCCACATCAAGTACCCACATCTGTCAACTGTACAGAGTGCAAAAACATTGTTGCACCAAAGAAACAGCTCAGCGTCTTAAGCTGTGTGGGTGCACTCAAAACACACACGTTTGGTGGCGGTTAAACCTCAACGGTCATTCTGGTAACGTTTCCTTTCTGGTTTAGACATCATATTACAGAATCATTCAAACGATATTGGGTTAAAAAGTTAAGAATTAGTTGTTCGCGTAATGCTGCAGAAGTTCTCTTTACGAAGGAGCTTCCACGAAAGAAAGGACTCTGTGCAGGGGACCCGTCCTTTTTTATGTGCCTCTCATATGTGTCCTCCTCTCTCTGTGTTTAGTACTCCAGCCCAGAGGAAGCGGTGGCTACACGGGAAGCTCTTCATGGAGTAAAATGGCCTCAGAGCAACCCTAAAGTCCTTAATGTTGACTTCTGCCAGCAGGATGAGGTAAGACCTTACTGTTAGCCGTGCTGTTTGTCTGTTAAAGCAGCACAGGTCACAACCTTTCTGACCCCCATCATGTTTGTACTCGGTAGTTGGACTTTCACAAAGGGCTTGGTGCTGCCGACAGACCTGGAGCAGAGGACCAGGGCCCGGGCGCCGGCCGTGGTCGGACATCGGGCCTGCCCTCTCTGCTCCCTGAGCGAGACCAGTGGGCCGAGCGCGAGCGTGAGATGGAGCGCAGGGAAAAGGCTCGAACGGAGAGAGAGTGGGACCGCGACAAGGTCCGAGAGTTTGGAAAACCCGGAGAGGACCGAGAGGGAGCCGCCCGAAGGTCGCGTTCCAGAGAGAGGCGACACAAAGAGAGGGGGAAGAGCAAGGAGAAGAAGACCGAGAAGAAGGGTAGGAGTTGCGGACCCGATGAGACTCCATTTTCATTAGCCACAGTCAGTACTTGTATGACATCATCTCCCTGTTTTGACAGAAAAAGCAGCAGAGGATCCTCCCGCCAAGCTTCTTGATGACCTATTCCGAAAAACTAAAGCGGCGCCATGCATTTACTGGCTTCCACTTACAGATGAGCAGGTGAGACAAAGGGGTTTACGGTGCACTCCTCACGGCATTCAATACACACTCCACAGTACACGTTGATGTATTTATTTCTTGTGCATTTTCTCCGTTTTAAGTTTGTTGAGCGTGAAGCCGCCAGAGCCGAACGGATGAAAGAGCGCGAGAAACGGAGGAAGGAACAGGATGAAGAGGACAAAAAAAAGGAAGAAGAGCGCAAAGAGAGAACGAAAGGCACAGGCGGCTCCACGGGAGACCGTAACGAGGCAGAGAAGGAGAAGGACAAGGACAGAGAGAGAGAGAGGGAGAGGGACAGAGACAGAGCAAGAGAGAGAGACAGGGACCGAGAGAATGACAAACGCAGGGATGGCTACCGTAGGCCAGGGGGCAGTGGGGCGGGTGGAGGCAGGCGCTCACGTAGCCGCAGCAATCCGCGGGAAAGGCGGCGCTAACGCTCCAACGGTTGAGTGAACTGTGGACAGCCCCTCCTCCATTTTCCTTTCACTACATGTACTTTGTTACAACTAAGAACCAACAGAGGACCAACTGATGTAGTCAACATTGTTCAGATCATCGCCTACACAATCATGCTTACGGGGGACCATGATTTTTATATATATATATTTTTTTTTTTTTTTGCAGTGTTGGCTCCCAGAGTGCTGTACAGTTCGCTCCTGTCGGGCTTCGATATATTTTTCTTCTAAAACCTCTGTTTTCATTGTTTTTTGTCTTGACAGCGTAGCAGCTTGGCACACTGGGTCATTTCTTTCTTTTCTTTTTCTTTTTTTTTTTTAAGTTTCTCCTGATGTTCCCTGTTTGCCCCAAAGTGTAGGTGCCAATTAAGATTTGCAATCATTGACGCCACCTCAGTGTTCCGACAGCTCTGCAGTTCTAACAAGGAATCCTTTTGTTGCTGCATGCAGTCTCCGGCCCTTCTTGCCAGCCTGCCTAAAGAGAAAAGATGGCCCTCTGCAGCGGTTCACAGTAACCCGAAAATATTGGAAAATGTGTGTTTGGCATTTTGTACAAATCTATGAGACTACTCAAGGTGCAAGTCTGTAAATGATGCAGCTTAGGAGTATTTTTAAACAGGTGCGGAATAACTTCTACGGCAACGCAGTGTTCCTGTCTCTCTCTCTGTTAAAGAGTCAAGACTGTTTGTCACACCTGACATAATCTGGTATTGTGTTCTCTTCATCATCCCTCCTTTTGCTCCTGTCAGTTGGTGTCTTCACCGGACCAAGAGGGGAGGTTGCATCATGATTTTTCTCACCAATGGTTTTAATGTTTTTAATCACAATTTTATCATTTTAGTAAGTTTTGTTTTTTTTCCTTTTAATTTCATTCTTTGAGTACGCCTATCAGTGGTGAATGTACAAATAAAAAGTTGAAGTTTGAAAGTGTCGTCGCGTTTCTTTTCCACACACCCTGCGCCCGAGTGTCGGGTTGCAGATCGCCGAGGTGAAAATCAACGGTAACACTTTCAATCCACAAGATGTCAGAGTTGCAGTGCTTCAGCTCAGCGTGACGTTTGACAAAAGGAAACAAATACAGACAAAAGCAAAGAGGAGGAGAGTGCTGATGCACCGATCGTCCACCGATAACTTAGTTGGAAAACGCTGATCCAAATGCTTTTAATCAAAATATTTGTCTCCTTGTCCTCGTGCGGGAGCGTTTACCCACTCCACCATTTATCACGTCGTGACCCACCCTTCTCGTCTTGTCTGTTGTAAATCATGTATTGCGTTCTCTCTCTCTCTCTCTCTCTCTTCTGTTCCCTTGTTCCATCGCCACAGTCTCGATGTTCATCCTGCAGAGCTCAGCACTGCTCCTATGTAATTACTGCCCTATGGTCGCTGAGCAAAACATTTTTCCACCCTGATGCAACTCTCTGTGTCTGGACTCAGCCAGGACCAGTGAATCCTTCACCCTGGCACCTCTGGCAACCCAAGAGCCAGATCTCCTTAGTAGGGTAACATGGATGGGATGAAGACGGAGCTTGTTTTCTTTCTAAGTGTATTTAAACATCCAGAGGTTCCATTTTGTTAAGAAACCCGTGTCTGATGGTGTTTGGTAATGTGTGTGGCAGAGAGCTGGAGCCTCTCAAGATAAAGTGAGATGTAGAGCAGGGCGGTGATCGAAAGTTCCTGTCAAGGTGAAGAGTGGTAGAAGAGCAAAACCAGATTCAATTCGAGATGGCACAAGAGGAAAAGTGGCTATAAAATGGAACAACTTGTTAGGTCTGAGGTAATTCACATGCAGCTTTAAGGCAAATGACCAAAGCTGAAGAAAGAGAAAAGAAGAGTCTAAAATGTAAATTGTTCATCTTCAAGATGAACAATTTACATTTTAGAGCAATAAAATCCCAGCAATGATTAATATTTTGTCTGATTTTGTACAATTTGACAGAGAGGCTAAGAAATCAATCATCATGGAGTAAGAACCACTGTTTAAACAACATCTTGCTTTTTTTTAAGATGATTTCTCAGGTACAGAACTGATAGGGGAACGCTTAGATAGCAGCGAGTCCAGGAGTCGGCCTGTGGAGCTCGGTGGTCCTTAATCCAGCTGCTGGGCTCAGTACTGTGGACGTCTCAAATTAGGAACAAGATCATCTAATCGATCCTGTTGATTGGATTGAGTGTACGGACAGAGGTGAAGGTGTGGGTAGAACAGGGAGAGATGGGAAATATGCTGTACGAAGATCAGAGGGAGAGGGATTAAAAACATCTGCTCAGCGGGCCGGCCAGGGGATCAACATGAGCAATCAGAGCCTCTGCAGCTAATCCCAGTGGTTCCCAGTTTGGGGTTTTGTGGCCTCCAACGCTGCAACTTTGAAATCTCTCCCTGGTCTGCCCACACTTGATGAGCTAATCTAGACGGAGAGAACGTACCTGATTTAGTTAAACAGATGTTTGCACCGCGCTCGGATGGGGAACCACATGGGTTGAGATTAACCCAAATTCCGACGTTGGCGTCGCTCATTCTCCAATTCTTTGTGGATTTTAATCCCTTGATTTTTGCAACTTGTTGACAGAATCTGCCTGATTGTTTGCAGGAGCTCAGCGAGCTCGGCTCCTCGTGTGTAAATTTGTCAATGGCACGATCGGATGCCAAGGAATCGCAAATGCTCCGGAGATATGTGGGTAATCTGGGACTATTCAGCATAACAACTACATCATGGTTCCTTGAGGGACTTCCTCGCTCGCATTCCCACCAAGTACCACAAGATTAGGAAAATTAGAGCGAGTGACGTCTACAATGTGACCATTTCACCCGGCTGCCCCTCCCTGGTACAGCTTGGCGTGACGCTGGGCGACCCAGTACGAAGGCTTTGGAGAATCCTGACCCCCGTGTGTCTACAGCTGCGGACGTGAATCACAACAGTTCGTCTACAGTTGTGGTTCTTACAGACCGGCTGCGGTGAGCGCTGAGAGACCTCGGCAGACCACCTGTGTCTGAGTCTGGAGTCGGGCTCGGGT
>OMNV01016293.1:99630-113151 GCA_900303265.1 Brotula barbata | reverse complement strand
TACCAGAGGAAGGCTGCAGGATCTGATGGTATCAGCCCCAGGATCCTGAGGACCTGTGCCAGCCAGCTGTCTCCTGTCATCCAACATCTCTACAACCTGAGCCTGAGTCAGGAGAGAGTCCTGGTGCTGTGGAAGACGTCCTGTCTGGTGCCTGTCCCGAAGTAGTCGACTCCATCGGACCTCAATGACTTCCGACCAGTTGCCCTCACATCTCATCTGATGAAGGTGCTGGAGAGGCTGGTCTTGTCCCACCTGAGGCCGCAGGTGAAAGCGCTGCCAGACCCTCTACAGTTTGCTTCCCAGCCCCGTTTGGGAGTTGACGACGCCGTCATTTACCTGCTGCAACGAGCTCATATGCATCTGGATGGTGGTGGCAGCACGGTGAGAATCACATTCTTTGATTTCTCTAGTGCTTTTAACACCATCCAGCCACTGCTGCTGGGTGAGAAGCTGCGTGTGATGGGTGTCGACACCTCCATTGTCTCCTGGATCACTGAATACCCGACAGGCAGGCCACAGTTTGTCCGTCTGGGCAGTGTTCTGTCTGACGCGGTGGTCAGTGATACGGGAGCTCCACGGGGGACTGTGCTGTCCCCTTTCCTTTTCACCTTGTACACCACAGACTTTCAGTACAACTCCAAGTCATGCCACCTGCAGAAATTTTCTGACGACTCGGCTGTTGTTGGGTGTATAAGTGGGGGAAGGGAAGGGGAGTACAGAGCAGTGGTGGATAACTTTGTGGAGTGGGCTGGACACAATCGCCTGAGGCTGAATGTCAACAAGACCAGAGAGATGGTGATCGATTTCAGGAAGAAGAGGACGGCTCCACAGCCACTGTGCATTCTGGGAGAGGATGTGGAGGTGGTGGAGGTGGTGGAGGACTACAAGTACCTGGGTGTCAAAATCAACAGCAGACTGGACTGGAAATCCAACACCGAAGCTGTCTACAAGAAGGGGAAGATCAGGCTCTACTTCCTGAGGAAGCTGAGATCCTTCGACGTGTGCAGCAAGATATTGGAGAAGTTCTACCAGTCTGTTGTGGCCAGCGTACTCTTCTTCGCCGTGGTTTGTTGGGGGAGCAGCATCGGAGCCAGTGACACCAACAGACTCAATAAACTTATCAGGAGGGCTGGCTCCGTGATCGGCTGCAAACTGGACACTGTGGATGCTCTGGTGGAGAGGAGGACACTGAAGAAACTGTTATCCATCATGGATAACCCCGATCACCCTCTCCACCACACACTGGACAGACAGCGGAGCTCCTTCTCCAACAGACTGTTACAGCTCCGCTGTCGAAGGGACAGATACAGGAAATCGTTCCTGCCACAAGCCATCGCTCTGTACAACAGCTCACATCTGTCTGACAGAGACTCACAACTCTCTGCTGTATAGTTCTGTTTTAACACTCCATTACTCAGCACCTTACTCTCTGCTGTATAGTTGTTTTAACACTCCATTACTCAGCACCTTAACTGTTTATTTATTATCCACTACTCAGCACCTTAACTGTTTTTTATTGTTTATATATTATATCTTAGGTTAATATACATTCATACTATTCTTATCTATTACAACCGTCTGTATATTTCACATTTATTACCAGCTGTATATTTCACATTTCATATCTCATATTCTTAGGTTAGTCATTATTGTATATTTTAAGTCTTTATTGTATATATTAGTCTTTATTGTATATTTTTAGTCTTTATTGTATTTACTTCTGCATTTACTCTATTCCATTTGATTTTATTATGTTTCTATTGATGCTGCTGTAACACAAGAATTTCCCAGTTTGGGATCAATAAAGTAAATCTTATCTTATCTTTCTGTAAACGACGATGAATCAGTCACAATTAAATAAATATGCACAAACCAACAACCCGTTTCTTTCCATCGTTTTATTAAACATCTATGTTACAATAAGATCTCCATACGCACAGCTTTTCTCAATGCCCAGGTTGAAAAAGTTACCCTTTCCCCCCTTGTAGTTACTGGTGACGATTCTCGCCCATCCATGTTCTCCCTGCAAACAGAAACACACACACACACACACACACGTGCTTATTTTCATATCACCGTGATATTTCTGCCTGGTTTGTGATGTGGTGAACTGTACAGTCCGAGGGTGTAGAAGAGGCAAATACAGAAACCCACCCAAAACTCTCCCCACGAGTTCCTGACTATCCAATACTCAGTCCCGTCCTCTGTCACGCCCCAGCCTGCCACGGACACAATGTGATTCATTATGGAGATGGGGTGGAATTGGGCAAAAACCCCTCCAGTATACTTCTCCAGCTTGGCAGTGGCCATCAGTGCACAACTGAAAGACAAAGAACAGAGCTGCAGATGGCTTCCAGACAGCTGCAGTGCTCAAATGAGATAATGATGAGTATTGTATCTGAAACATTTTAATTGAATGGATGATGAATGTTTGAAGGATTTCATTCAAATACGAGATTTTCAAGACTTTTTATATGTCCGCTAAAGAGAGTTGATGAAATTAGAATTCCAGCTCTAACTGGAAATTAATTAAATGACAATAAGCACCTGTCCATCCCGTTTTGCCGAAGAAAGAAGAAACCCATCTATACACGGTGATGTCATAAAGGCTTTCAAGATATAATTTTTAATATAAAATATAATATAAAATGTTCATTACATTCAGATGAGTAAAGTTTTATGAGAACTTCTACATACAAATGGACTAAATATTTAGCTTCGTTCTTTCAGCTGTGTGAAACATTTAGGATGGATTTCGCCTTTCACTTGGAGGAGGAGTGCTGAGATAATGAACAGGGGAAGAGGTCCAACGCTACCTGATGGGCCCATTAGTGTAAATCTCTGCTTTCATGCTGTCTCTTCCATAAACTTCTCCGTAGTCTCCCACTTTCCACACAGTGTAGTTCTTCACCACGGCGCAGGATTTAAAGAAGGAGCATGTGCCGCACTGGTTAAACAGCTCGCAGTCTGTGGACCATTTAATCATTACCCAAGAATTAAACAAACAAGCTTAATTACACATTAAACGTGGTCTGATGTTCATTTAAGTCACAACAGGAGACAAATGCTTTCTGCTTGAACTGATGATAAACAATGAAGAACCTTAGACGGCTTGCACTCACTGACGGAGTTAAGAAAATTGTATCAAAATTGAGTCCCTAGAGGCTCACTGATGTTACTAATGAGATAAAAAATATTTGTGTTACTTTGGTTTTTGGCCTGGTAGTTGTTGCAGGTCTCATCGGGAATGCCGCTCTCGTGTGCGTAGGCGTAGACTCTCAGGTGATCTCCTCCATAACACGAGCCTGCCCCTCCGCAGTCGATCACATTCTGGACGGACAGGTACGCCGAGGGCCACGCCCCGCCACGCTTGATGTTGATACGGTCTGCGACAAAAGAAACATCAACCGCTGTTTTAAAAATTTGTGAAGGAAAACATCAGACTGTTTACAAATCCTCCATCCTTCTCCCCATCCCTCCTCTGTCGCCATGGTTACCAGCTAGTGCACTGGTGGCTCCCATAGCCCAGCAGGAGCCACAGTACTGAGGGATGTGTTGGTTCCTTGTGACGCTCACAAAATTCTTCCCGCTGATGTTCCTCCAGTCCCATGACGGAGGAAGGTCGGACGCCCTCACGTACTCGTGTGGTCGGGCGTGTGTCCTAAAATGAGTGAGCGACAGCGATGGGAAAAAATGATGGGGTTCACTATCTTCATGCATGAACAAGGAGGCAGGTTCAGTTTAAGTCTTGATATAGAGTTGTAATGTCACGTTTATTATGTGTCATCGAGTGTAATATGTTTCACATTTCCACGTGACTTTGTACACACTAAAACTTTCAACAGATACTCTCCTCGGTCCTCATTTTTTTGTCATTTTCATGTGATTTTACACGTTACTATTTCACATAGTTCCGTGTATTATTAGCTATTATTAGCTAATGATTAGTTAGTATTAGCTACTGGTTGGAGTGACCATTTCTTCCATATTTACTCCTTTTCTAGCCCATATTACCGCAAATGCTGCAATATCATGGAGGAGTTTGGTCAAATTTGTTCATAATAGTGCCCAAAACATCTACAGAGACGCTATTTAGAGGCTATCAGAAGTATAATACCTTTTAAGAGTTAGCGTGACTATGATGGATTTTTCTATTTCAAAGTGGTTGGAATAGTATAAAATGTTGAATAAATTTAAAAAAGTTCTTACCTGACAGACTGTGCTCTGCCGTCACTGATGGGTTTGTAACAGGGCTCAGATAAGAGGATGGAGGAGCTGATTTGGGTCGTAAAAAAAGCAAAACATAACAGCAGAGACGGAGCTGCTGACGGCGCCATGTTGGCTCTCCGCCCCTACGCTGACTCACTTAGAGCGCCCTCTGTTGGCCAGTGAGATAATGTCAACCTCATGACTTCAAGCACTGGGGTCAAATAAGGGTGCAAAAAAATGTCACCTGAACCTATAATTTGGATAAATCAATGAATCAATCACCCTAACATGAACGAAAAAGTAGGAAACGGAAGGAGAAGCAATTCAAATCAGGTGTTCGATAGAAACTGCATGTAGGAAAAATGAATAATATAGAAATTCCATAACATGTTGGAAAATAACATGAAAACAAAGAGTCTCAAGTCCACATTGATCTTGTCAAAGTGCTGATTTGATGTCAGGGTGTGCCTCTGCCCATCCATGCTGTCACTATTGCTGACTGAGACTGACTACGTGTGACCAAGTGTAGCTTGTTTCTCTCCGTGTTTACGTCCTGTGTGAACGAGCAATTACAGGCAGGCACAGTGCGATGAGAGTAAGCTGCTTTTTTAAACAAGATTTCCAGATAGTGAGACTGTCAGCCTCTTTGATGGGCGCGGAGTGTTTATCTTGGGACAACAGGGGGCACGTAAAGGATCATATGGAGTTATGAGGTTAGTTTAGGATAGAGGGGCAAAGGTCGTGCCGTATTTTAGATGTGGGGAGAAGGACATTAAAATCTGCCCTGGGAAAAAAAGGATTGGACTCATAAATTCAGATTTATGGGTTTTGGTGAGGAGTTTTGAACAAGCAGCAGTTTTTTAAGAGCTGTGAAACCTAAGCCGGAGAGGAGGATGTTACCATAGTCATGGCGTGATGTCAGGCACTGAGTGAAAGTCATTGAAGAATGGTGAAGTGAAGGGGCCCTAGTGACTTTAATACACTCCAAAACTTTGTTGTAGATTATTTCCTACTTTTTCCTGGAGGCTGCATAAGTAGTGGGAAGAAAAGGAAATACCTAATTCTGCTTGCTTTTCTGTGCAGAGAACAACAACAGTTTCGTCGAGATAAAAATAGATGACGCATTCAAGTAGGTTTTGCAGGCTCAGCAGGAAACTTCTAAATAACGGATCCAGTTCTCAGTTACAATCACATTACACGCCAATGGCTAATGCTGCGCACCGTGATTGGTTGCGTTTTGACAGATAATATACAGCTCTTAACAAGGTTATATTGCAGGATGAGACTCAACCACAATCAAGATGTGTTTTTGCGAGGCACTCCTGCTTTGTGTTTTTAATGATCGTAAAACTCAAATTAAATCAGATATGCATTAGGCACCTAATGAACCCACAACAGGAACATTATATAAATCACTCACCAGTTGTTATTTGACGTGTAATCCAGCTTCAGCGTGTGTTTCGTCTCCCGGTGATGATGCTGAGCAGCTCTGGGGGAAAGCAGCGAATGGAAAAACTGTTCATGTGATGTAAGCAGAAACTATTGAGGAGCCTGAGATGAATGCAAAAAAAAAGAATCATGTCATTTACAAGCCTACTTTAAAGTGATACTTTGTGATGTCACTCCTTCTATAGCTTAGTGCGAAAACCAAAGTGTGAGAAATTCTAATTCAAACAATCCTGGCAGGTTTAAACTGGCAGCTTTAATCCATAATTATCAGTTGTGGTCTTTATAATAGAAAAACACACACACACACACACACACAAACACACTGCATTTTAATGTAGACACTTTAGCACACAAAAACATTCCTGCTCCATCAGCATCACAGCTCATCACGTCTCTCTCTCTGTGACTGCGAGCAGGCGGCGCCTACTTCAACTGAGAACTCTTTTGTGTTGTCAAACACTACCATTGTTGTCTGCTGCAGTGCCGGAGGGATGGGGAGGAATGAAGTTCAGATGACCTTTGACCTCTGGTTATCACTGCTGTGTTAAAAGCTTAAACTCTTCCCTCTGTTTGGGCTTCTTAAGGTGCACAAGCAGTCCTTAATAATGCAAGCCCTTCAATCTGAGTGCTGTAAAGCTTTGGGGATGTAAAGTAGTGCTGGAAACAATAAGGAGGTGATGTAAGACAACTGTCAACATATCAGGTCAGAGTGATGAAAACAAATATTAAAAGCGCACGCATTGTAGAGCACATGCGGAGACGTTACGCACCTTTAATCATTAGTCAATAACATCATCATTCTTTTTTGTTTACAGGGATAAAGTAGTCCCATCCAGCCTGACTACGCAGCAATCACACCACATCACATCACACTCTAAGATAAAACAATGAACTCAAATTTCTTTTGGACTCAAGTGAGCTCAATCTTACATTAATTTGTCAACATTCCATGCTTCGCAAATGCTCCTCTTCGTGGTCATGTCCTCCAGCTCTTACTGAGCAAGAGGTTCTGACTGGATAAACTGGATATATAATCCCTCCAGCCTATTCTGGGTCTGGCCTTGTGGTTTGTGCCTCCTTGTTGCCTTAAAGGAAGCATCAAAACCTATCATGACTAAATTGTCTCATTTTGTTTCACCTTTATTCTAAAAAATATATATTTATGGTCTCATCCAGGATGAAAATGCCCCATGGATTCTGCGTGTGAGGTCCCTGAATGGTTGGAGTATGAAGATGATGCTGTGGTGTCTTGTGGTTGCTCACCACCTTATGAGGATGCTGCAGGGTGGCCTGACATCTGTATTTATGTAAGAGTACTCGGTTGAGCATGCCAAAATATTTAGAGACAACAGAGGTAAATTTATTTTCGATGAGACATATATAGTAGGTCAAAATCTGTAAATCAAAACCGGAGTTACACGGTTTCATATGACAGCTGCAATAAGAATTTATCCAAATTCCAAAAGCCCACAGCCACCACATAAAGACAGTAAAAAGCCCACTTAAGCAGAGACACAGTTAAAGTGCATGGAAAGTGCATCCATATAAATATTGAACACACATGGTGTGGATTTCACTTTGGATCAATACGGATGTTAATCTCATTTGGACTCCTGTTTTGCTGGTTGTAGCTGAAACTGGATTTACAATATCTCAAATGAATACACAAGAAATTCAGCATTAACAAAGATTTCCCTGTTCGGCTGTTTATTCTAGGCTGTTTTATGTTCATAGACGTCCATGAGGCAGTCAATATACATCCAACCCTCATAATATTTGGTCGCTTATGGCAACAATAATGAGTTTGTGAAGCCCTTATTATCTGTTAAGTTTTACTCTGGATTATATCTGCCTTAAGATTCATCCCTATAATATTCTAGTAAATGTTCATTGGAGGCTGTTGCAATGGAGATAACAACAAATGATCAACAGCACCACAACATTTCTTTGATGAATATAATTTAAATCCATTTCTGATTGTGGTTGATTCGCTCGTGCCAGACATCCTGTGCCGAATACCTCACTGGTTCTTCAAATCAATAAAATCCGAACCCCTTTTCACAGACTCTGTGTCTGCCTCGTTAATATTCTCAGAGTTATCTTTAGACCATTATACGTGCTGCTACACGGACATAAGACTGACAATTATTATTATCATTATTATTATTATTGGTATCTGTATTAGTTGTAGTTGTAAATGAGAATACCATCATCCATCCATTATCCATACTATCATCCAGATCAGGGTAGCTGTGGAGCTGGATGGCGATAATATAACCATGAAAACCCATTAAAATAGGGTGAAGCACCCATCAGACATGTCAGCATTCAGTACACAGAGAGCCTGAGGTTGAAATCACAATCCAGAGAGGCATAATAAAATATTTGTTCTATACATTTCCTGTATGGATCACAGTGGGATGAAGGAAATGCCAGATTCCATAATGTAAATTTACGATACCTTTTATTTAACGCCCACAATTGGGGTGCAAAAAAAATCTCGCTTTCGTCACCAAATGGTATTTTCTATTTAAAATTTGTATTACCCAAACAATTATCAAAAATACTGTCCCGGCCCTGCCTGCACTGGGGATGAGAAACCGTTGTGTCCATTTGGCCAAAGGAGCTTATCAATAAACTCTGAATAATGAATCAAAGATAGATGTTACTTAAGACTCTCATTGAGGGATTGGATCAGCAGGTCTGAACTTCAGACGGTACAAACAAATCAAGGACTGACATGTTTTGAGCTTGGTTATTGATTATTGCTGGCTGCCATCCAGACACGGTGGTGACTTGCTGACTGCTCCCGCATGACTCCTGCAGCAGAACATCCAGTCTCTGGATTTCCAGGGAAAAGCGAGGCCTCGGGTCAGTTGGCAGTTCATGTTGATAGTCCCTCAAAGTCAACTTTTCCCACAGCAGCATTTAGCTGTTTGTTTTCTTATTTTCAAAAACCAAATCCATTTAGGTGATTAAGCCAGACGATGATTCATCACAGGCTGGACCTCACTGTTTTAAGTGCCCTGTGTTTCCATGTGTAGGTACAGCGGGGTCATTTGGCTCAGTCCTGAAGAATCACATAATGCCTTGCTTTCTTCCTGCCTAATGCACTTTGGAGGAAATGTTGGTGTGTATCATCTCCTTGTCAATACCGTCAATAAACATATCAAAGCATGCATATCACCGATGATTGATGGTTTTTATTCACATGTTAATGCTGCATTACAGCCACTCCTCCATATCTCGTATTTATGCATATTGAGTAAATGTGAGGTCATCTTGAAGACTTTTCCTTCAAGGCGGCTTTGATCCAGAGGTGATAAATAACCCTAAGTGGAGTTTTAAACCTGTATGTGACTGGGAAATAAGATGCTACCAGTTACAGTAAATACAAGTGATTTCTCATTAGGCTACTTTCCAAATTCAAATGAATTGAATCCCTTTCTTTGGTCGAGGATGATTCCACTTTTACCAGGTACAAATGTTTTTGTAATTTCTTATTGTTACACTGCTGAGGAGCTTTGGGGAATCTATGAATCTCTATGAATGCTGATGCAAAAATGTTGCTGTTAATATGAATCTAATTTACATGTAAATAGTCATGCAAATATTACACAAAGCAAGTTATAAGTGTGAAGAATAAAAGCCCCAGGCTCCTCTGTTATAGCCTAAATAGATTAAAGACTTTTGGAAACATCAACTGTATTAAAACACAAAGAGTAAATCACATAGCTTTCATTCTACACTTTTTAAAAATCATAACCTGATAACCTGAAGGAGAAATGTGTTTTTTCTCAGATACAAGGGGATTCAATGTCTTGCTCATGGGCACTTCAGCGGGGATTTAAACGCCTGCCTTCTTTCGACATTTCTGGAAATTTACAGAGGGATCTGGATGAGTAAGATTGTCTGAGCCACATGCTGCCAAGACGCAAACCTGTTTACCCAAAACATCAGACAAAATCCAGAGTTAAATCCAATCAGAGGAGATGTTTAGCTACGACAACTGTGATTATTCCAAGAACTGAAAAAAAAGTGGAATAGTAGGAATACATTTTCCTGCCTCCAAGCAAGGCGCTGTGTGTCAGGCCAGTTCTGTGGGGAATCTGCAGTTTGAAAATACGTCAGTAGGCGTCGCTGTTTCTCTCTGATAAACAGCTGGGCATCAACCTTACAGGGATGCATTGACGAGTGAAAGTGTCCTGTGTGACATGTAGAAACTCACGGAGAAGGTATTTTAATAGTTTTAGGATGAAACGTGGGTCTTTCTAGTTTTGTACAAAAAAAAGACAAAAAAAAAAATCAAACGTGGATTAGATTAAATACTTTCAAATTATCCTCATACTTTTGCTCAAATCAAACGTCAAGCTGCGGGAATGTGACACGTTAGCACAGACCGATCATCCTGGATGCTTGCGGTTTAGCGCTCATCTCATCGTCCCACCTCTTGCTTCCCAATTATCAGTGGGGCTGGACCGTGATCCCTCCTAGACTTCTGATTGGCTGAAGCAGCTGTCAGTCATGGGCTCGTCCTGTAGCCTCCTGTTGGCGAATACGGTCCACACCAGAAGAAGTCAGAAAGTCCAATTTCACCAAAAGGACAAAGGGGAAGGGCAGGCGTAGCTGCAGTCTGGGAGTGCGCTGAACGCGCCACGATATAAAGTTTTGAAAAATATTTTATACACTTTGAATTGTGTCCACTGGAGTGATTTTGTGAGATAACTGGACTTGAGGACTTGTTGGCTTCTTTCGCCGTCATTTTTACGCGCCTGTGTCCGAAGCCGCTGGTTGCGCACCTGAGTCAGCATGACTTTAATCCCGCTGTCATGAACAAACCACCGCGGTGACACCGGTGAGCAGTGACATGCCTGCTGTGGTGAGACTTGGCAAAGGCGTGACCTGTCACTGTGGAATAAGAGGAGTCCAGGTGTCTTTACTAAGGAAAGCCGATGTGGCCATTTGGAAGAGGAGCGCACCGGTTTGATGACAGCTGGAATTTGACAGAGCGCAGGACTTTGGGATGCGACAGAGACCTTAGAGAATCAACCCCCGGCGTCTTTTACCTGGATTCAGCACGGATTTGGCCAAGCCATGGCCTCTGAGGTGGTGTGCGGGCTCATCTTCAGGTTGCTGCTTCCCGTGTGTCTGGCAGCCGGTGAGTCGCTTTTTACGCATCTCCAAACATCACCTACTGCTCTCCATGCACCACGAGCTTTAAGTCAAAAATTGTATGTATTTATCAGATATAAACAGACGGAAGGAAGTGCACTAAATGGCCCAAATGATTTAAAATGACTCACTTTCCTCCTTATTTATCAGTTATCACCCTTTTAGATCCAACCAGAGTGCCAACACCAAACTTAAATATGTCAGAATTCAGCCAAAAATCAAATGAGCGAAAACATGTTTGACTTTTAGGTGGATCCCTGGTTGGTGACCTCTTGAGGTTGGAGGTCGGTAAACCGAACACAACCAAAGTCACTCAGTGAACTAGAAAGCAGCTTGGCGGCGCACCCGTGTTCGTCACCTGCCATCTTTTATTGGATTTAGTAAAGGAAACAGAGCCGACAGCAGAGCTTTCAGTCACGGTGGTTTGCGTCAAAAGCAACCTTTTGGAATCCGCGCGGCCTCTCTCGATGGAAACCTCTCGTTTATCTCTAATGACATGAAGGGCACCTTTTCCATTTAGTGTCTCAGTGCCTGGTTTATACAATATCATCATTTATTCTGTGTATTCTATTCTATGGCTCAAACCCATAAATTGAATATTTACTTCTCTAGGATGTATTTTTGTGTTGGTTTTCTCAGTAATTGTAATCCACGTCATCGGGGTCGAGTGTAGTTTCTGAGTTTTGCTGATTGGGTACTAACGAACCTGCAGTGCTCCTCAATCAGATTGTTGTTATTGTTGATTATTGAATGGCTGCTTTGTCATACGTGTCTGTAATATTATCATTTATTTAAAAAACAAAACATTCCATCTGGCTTCGTGTATTTGTGAATCCCCATTCAGCGGCTTTTCAAAATTCCTCATCCCTCTGACTTACAGCCAAATAAGCTTTTTGCAGTTTTTGAGTTGTTTATATCTCTTTGTAAGTTTTTAAAGAAAAACTGTCACACACACGCAGTTATTCCTGCTTTGTTATTGAACTGTTTGTTTGAGTAGTCACGCCTTTGCTATGCAGATTTAGCGGTTGAGTCATTATTGCCATTTGGGTTTTCTTTGAGTTGTTATTTTGAGGAGTTTAATTTGTTAAATGTCACTTTTAGCAGATCTTTTGTGCAAACAGATGTGAGGAATGTCGGGAGCGATCGTGTTATTAGTTGCGTTGTCAGAGAAGAATCAGTTCCTCTGATTGCGGAGATGAAGTTGGAGTTTAGATGCTGAACTTGATGGCATCTGGAATGCGGGCAGCATTAAATGGAATTTACTTTGTGTTTTACGCTGTAGGTTTGTGGTAGGCCACAAGTGAAAATGATTTAGCGTCTAAACCGCCACTGAGATTCCACTGTGGTGTCTGACTGAGTAAGACTTATGAGGCCGAGGCACTTTTAACGCTAACAGCACACTTTCTATAGATAAGCCCCACTCAGTACCACCATAATGCATCACTTGACAGCCCGACGCCCCCTTTATTTCCAAAAGCAATCGTGAGCCCATGCATTGTCTCCATTAATTGGTGGAAAGTCGTTTTAACAGTATGAATTAATAATGTGGTTGTGAGGGAGAGAAGAATTGCCTTCCCGTTATCGTAAACATACCTTTAATATTTTATGTTTTTTCAAAGTGCAAATGAGCACTCGCCATTCACTGGAGCTCGTGCACAGTAACTGACAGGATGGAGGAAATGTAAAGTGGAAATCGGTGAATGTATACCGCGACAGACGGCGTTTGGATGGACAGATACAGTGCTGAAGTCTCCCTGGCTTCCTGCCGCTTCCACAAGATATTTCTGGAAGAGGCAGCGCCAGCCGTTGAATTTCCTCAACGCGTTCTGCTCGTCAAGCACTTTAAACACTTCAGATGGTTGATCTTCTTATCGGCGACACACACACACCCCAGCCTGCCACACCAAAGTAACGTTTCAGTCAAAGATCGCATCTTAATCACAACTGAGCACCATTGATCCGAATCAATAACCATTAGTGCGTCAGCTTACAAACTGCAAATCACAGCGGAGGATCGGGCAGGTTTGATTTTCTGTTTTGTTTTTTTGCTGTGGTCACGGTCTGTTTTTTGTGGTCAGCGTTGGATGTTATTTGACTCCAAACACTTCCTTTCTTCTGCGCTGTATGTGCAGTAGTAATCTACGCTGCTGTTTTCTCCTGTTTCAGTGTAGACTTGCCTGGTGACGTTACATGGTCTCTGTTTCCTGCTGGCCATCTGACAGCACCTCTTTTGAAAAGCACACAAATGTTGGGCTCATGTGTACACAGTCGCTCTGACAAACACACACACACACACACACACACACAGAGAAACACACGCACATTTGCAGACAGAAACAGTTTCGCTAATCAAAAGAGCCCTTGTTCCTAGAAACTGGAGGATGAAAATGATTGTGAGCATCGACTTTACCACATATCTGACTTGATATGGAACCTGCCCAGAGAGGGGTCGCAGGTCGCCAGGCCGGGCAGTCAGCAGAATAAAGCACAACACTGAGGTCACAAGGGGCAAAAGACGTGATCACGATATGTCACCGGTCTGCCTAGTATGATTATGCTGCTTTTATTTCCTGGTCTTGAAATCAATTAGTATTTGTGCATCAATCCATACGAGCCATTGTCACAAATTTACAAGCCAGCTGGCTCGGGCTATCTTGGAGGCCAAGAGGACAATTAACTCACAAATGTCTG
>OMNV01016293.1:77387-98955 GCA_900303265.1 Brotula barbata | reverse complement strand
TTTTTTATTTTTTTTTTATTAAAAATTTACTTTTTAACATTTTTAGCTTAACATGGTTAGACCGTCCTTACAGATCCTGACGCGTAAAAGTGAGCATCCACCCATCTATCCATCATCCATCCATCCATCATCCATCCATCCATCAATCCATCATCCATCCATCCATCCATCCATCCATCCATCTATCTATCTATCTATCTATCTATCTATCTATCTATCTATCTATCTATCTATCTATCTATCTATCTATCCATCCATCCATCCATCCATCCATCCATCCATCTTGTGGTAACAAACTCAGTGAGAATGACCACCAAACACAACCTTTAGCCCGTATTTTCTATTTTTACTGCCCACACATTTTCTACATAGCGAGTCTCTACTACTTTTATTAATCCTGTTTTCTGCCATTAATTAAATAGGAGGCAGCTGTGTCTGTTAAAAATCTACTACAGGGACACCTTAGAATGCATACCTCCACCAAAGCCCAACAGTCCTACAAACTGAAATAGAAATTTAACAGGTTGTTGTGTGGACCACGATCACCCCCAGCCCTGCTGAGAAACCACTATGTTTGGTTACCACTGTTACAACTCAGGAGATACCGTGCAGCACGTTTTGAAGAATGAGCCGAGCCCACTCACTCACTTTGCCAGCAAATTAAAGCAAATCGACAAGAAATCTAGAAAAAAACTCCAACAAAGATGTAACTTTTGTGATGTAAAACATAAAAGTGGTTATTACAGCGCTACCATTTGGCTGAATGGCACCAGAATTGAATGGGATCCTCCCTTAATCATGTCATGAAATTAGTTAATAGGTTTTTGAGATATCCTGCTGACAGTCTGAAAGAGAGTGGGTTGTTAATGTTGCTCTGTGTCCAGTGAACGTGTAGAGCGCCAGCAAAGCTCCGTGAGGCGATTATATGCAGAGTTTTGTTCTCCTGCAGATCAATGCGGCTTCAAATGTAGCCCAGTGACCGCCGGATAAATGGAAACCAGAGCTGTGGGTGGAGAGGAATTGTAAAAGGTTAGAAATGAAAATTAACTACTAAATCTGTCGACAACTGTTATTCTACGAGTGACAGCGAATCCCAGCAACATAGCATTGGGCCGTGATATTGTGTTGTTTACAGATGCGGTTGTGCCGTGGTGAATTACATCATCTGGATCTTGTTATCGGGATGTGGAATTATAATCCATAGCTGCCTTTGTCTAAATGCTGATTCATGGTGGATGTGAAGCCCATCTGCCTGTCTTGAGTTGCAGATGACAAATTTAGTGTCTTGTTGTGATGAAGAGCGTTGATTTCTACAGTGGCGGGGCACACTTCATGCGTTAGGCTCTTTATTATTTTCTCAGGAGGAGTTAAATTCCTGTGTTATCTCTTTGTGCTTGGTCTGGCCAGGCACTGCACCTCCTTATCTTCTATCACTCGGATATTTATGTTTTCGGGCCCAGATTCAGTTGGAGCATATTTTATTATTGTGTTCAAGGCTGGTTTATGATTCTGTGCCGAGGCTTTGCGTGGCTGTAATAATAGCTTTAACTGGACGAGACAAAAGCTTGATTCAGCTTCAAATGCCGATTTTGCAGTAATCTGATGTCTGAAAACAACGGCAGTTTATTTTCATTCCCTGTGTTAAAATCCTCAGATGGTGAGTCATACGATGAAGGCAAGCGGTCAGGAAGAGTGCGGTCCAGTGTCTGCAGGCTAGCAGCAGGAGCCCCATCATAGACGGATTACTGCTATCTGTATGTGCCGACAGATCAGATACAGCTTGCCTTTGGCATTAGAACTGGGAATGAATGGAGAACAGTGCCAACTTCAGCAAGGTTTAGAGCTTGTTTAATACTGCACATTTAAGGATGATAAAACAAAGTGGGTGGGGATAGAAACAATGTACACTGTGAGAAACAAGAAATCCCTCATCAACCCTTTGGGGCTTGTAAAAGCATCTCGCCTAGTCGATGCAAAAGCATGAAAGGAACAAAACATATAATAAACAGTGATGGGGAGTGTGTTCATTGCTCCGGTGGATAAACTGTCCATTTAATCCACTCACTTCCATATCTACAGGTCGTAGTTCATCCCCAAAGAGAAATGCCCTACAACATTTAATAACTGTTGTTAAACGTTTTCACTGGTTCTCGTACGAGCACAGAGAAAACTAGGAGCTTTGTTCAGAGCTGCAGCGAGGGAAAAGGCAGAGCCAAGTCAAATGTCAATGAATAGGTCCATTGAGTGTGTGAAGATAAATAAAAGCACCATTTTCAGCAGTTATGTGTCATTTTTCAGTAGTTCAACACCAGACGGGCCGATGTCTCCGACTTAAGACGGTAACTCAAGCAGAGGACCAGGTTGTAAACTCCCTGCTTGTTGATATAACCGCAATGAGAAATGTTGGAGGTCAAACTATTTTGGATTTTGTGTGAGGTTACTGTGCACATCCCTCCCTGTTCCTCCACCTCCTGACCTGGAAATGTCCAAAGAAATGTAAGGCAAGTAGACTTATCAGAGGCGACATTTTTTGTGCACAGCAGCAGTTCTTGAGGAAAGCCTGGAGGAATGTCAGTTGTAATGTCGTGGAGTCCTTGTTAAAAAAAAGTAAAGGTTATAAAGCAGGATTTATTATTGGAGCTGATTTTACAGCTGCAAGTACTCAGGCTGTTCCAAAAAGTGAAAATGGGCCTCGATGGTGAAACGGCTAAATGGTCAGTTAAGTGGGGGTCATTTTGGGTGCGCTAATTGATGTTCAGCCAGCAGGTGATGTGAGCTGTTTAACTGGTAAAAGCTCTGATCAGGCCACGTGGTCAATCTGACTCTGGGAAAATGAGGCGCGTTATCGATCAATAACATCAATTAATGGTTTTTCTAAGTCATGTTTGCACTTAAGCCTTTTACCTTTCATCATCCTGCTCACTTGTCTAAAGTGTGTGTGTGTTTGGGAATGGGTGGGTGTGGGGTGGGAGAGCCGAGGAGTAAAAATGAAGTTACATAATGCTGTGGCATGCATACAGACAGTTAAAAAAAAACTACAGCAGCACATCAGACATGAGGTGTGATGAGTTTTTTTTTTCTTCAGATATTTTTGAATGGGAAAAATAAACCTGTGTCCTTAAAAATTGAGGAGAAATTAAATCAAGAGAGATCATCATCATCGTTCATTTGACTAATGTTCGTTTCTTAGGGTGATTACCCGAAATGATGAAACGATTAACGACAAAAATAAATGAGGCTATAAATGAGATTATTCTGAAAATGATCAATTTCTCGATTCTCATCTTTGTATTTGGTCACAAAGACCAGAACTCAATACTGAGGTACCGTGACGTTCACCCAGCAGATCATATCCAGGACATTTCAGACTCTTCCTCCGTTCCTGAAGTGTGTTTATTTTAAAGTTTTGGCAACCAAACGTTATTTTCCTGTTTTCAAAGCTCAAAGACACCGAGCATTTGAAGGTTTGTTGCGTGAGATCACTCCATTCCAAAACCTACACGGCAGATTTTGGTTTGCTGAGTTTTATCAATAAAGGAATAAAAGCAAGCCAGTTTCAATAAAGTTCTCAGCCCGTGAAACACGACCGGAATCCTGTGAAATAAAATCTATTCACAGGATATGAAGCCGTACTTTGTGAGGCATTATATTGCGGTGAGAGGGAGAGCTGACCTCTGGCAGGCGATGCGTACGTGATTTTCTTGTGTTGTTATCAGACAGCTCAATTGTCTGTGCGTCGACACACAAGGACTATTGGGAGATTATGGTACATAAACCAAACCCTGATTCCTGTATGATTGAGATGAGATGATCTGATGAAGGCTGGTTAGAAGAATGTTCAAGATTTTTATTAGTAGGAGCAGGATTTCTACAAAAAGACAATTAAAATGAATTTCACCACATGTTCTGTCAAATCAAAACAATGACCGTGTTACACATTGACAGCGATGCTAACAATTCTGGAGTTTGTTGATGATTATTGAGTGGATTCGTAGTTAACTTGTGACATCTGTGTTTTGTCTTTTATTTCTGCAGCTTGCCTGTTCAGGTACAATGTCCTGTCCTTCGTCTACCTCATCTATCTCCTGCTCATCCCACTCTTTGCAGAACCCACAAGCACAACAATGCAGGGTAAGTGTCGCAAATGTCTCTGCTGCCCAGGGAATCGAACTGAGCCCGGTGGGTTCCTGTTTGCATTGAAGCACTGTGCTCTGTAACGCAAACCAGCCTCCCTCCGTAGGACTCGAATTTCTTTGCGATGAGGATGGATTTGGCACAAAGTTCAGTCTGCGGACGGTAATCTCAGTGCGAGCGGGAGTCCTTCTGCGATCAGGAAAATGATCCGTATGAGATGAAAACTACGATCTAATGCAGCTTGATGTAGATCAGTTTGGGTTTACACTTGGATGCCTTTTCTTACGTAATAAAATGATAACCACGCACCTGGAAATGGTGAAGTAGGTATTTAGATATTTAACCTCTGTGGTATTTTTGGTAACGAATGAATGTAGTAAAGGTTTGTCACCCCACGGACCTGCGGATTTCCAACAGCTGCTTCCTGATCACCCATCAACAATTCAGCAGCGGCCAGGCATCGTCTATGAACTATAAATGCAAACAGGCCTCTGAGGCTTATGAGAAACGACAGAGGTGTTCTCCTTTACAGATGATGAATGTGGGATTGTGGCTGTGAAGAAAGCTTGACGGAGATCAGCCAGGCCTTTATGCACTTCCCTCACCACAAAATACTCAGCAGGACACCTCCCAGACCTCTCATAATACGGGTTTCTGTAGGCGACCACATGCAGTGTTTAATAATACATAAACCCATATTGGCAGAGGGAACAACATCCAGTCAGAGAGCTGTCTCTGCTCGTCTCCAGCTGAAATAACAATCAGGAAGTAAAGGAGAACAGAGAGAGAGAAGAGGAGAGGAGAGGAGAGGAGAGGAGAGGAGGGAGCAGCAAAAGTGGACCACTTACACTCTCATCAATAGTTAAAGAGAGAAATCTTCTAGTAAAGCAAAATATTCATGACTCTGATAGCTTTCGACTTCAAATGTGGTTCAATACATCCCTGTTGTGTCTGGATTTACAAGGTACAACTGCACAGGGCAGGAAGGAAAATAAACTCCCCCCCACCCATCCACTCCAATCAATACGCTACACGATCATATAGTTTTTGTGGTAAAATATTGGAATAGCTGTTCTGAAAATCCAAAACCAACTAATACCCAAAATCTTGACAGAGAACATGGAGCCGGTCAACTTTTCACAATTCTTTCCTCAAAAAAAGCACTTAAATGACACAATCCTTATTGCAAGTTTGTCTATCATTGTGTATTTGTAAAGCTGCATTAAATTATAACAACCAGTTTAGGTGTTTGTACCTGTAATTTAGATGATTGTGGTGTGACACTTTGATGTTATGGATAAACACGTTCCTATTGCAACAGGCATAAATGTTCTTTAAGCTGGGGTTAGTAAAAAATAATGAGCTGTTGGGTTGCCTGTGTGTGGTTGATAGGCACACCGTCAGGTGTGTCTGTTAAACACTGTGGGTGTTTGATTAGGAACTGCCATTATAATTAGTCTTACTGTCGTCATGATAAATTACATTATTTACACAATGAGCAAAGCTGCTGTTTTGAAGCGGCTGGAGGTGCAGCTGTGCCAAAAATTGCACCACTTCTATCAATACACAAGTTAAGTGTGTTGGAGAATCACGAGAGATGCAGCTGTGAGTGCCATACGCTCCCATTCTTCATGTTCTGTACAGTCTGGTTTTATGTGCTGCTGACTTGATTTACACACAAGTTCATGCGATTAAAAATGGGCTATAATCAAGGTCAAAGTGAGGCTACAGAAGAACACAATAAGCTCATAGTTAAATGGGTACATCACTCATATAGTGGTAAAAGTATGTAAACTATGAATGTCTGCGGCAGCTCTCTCATAACGTTATAAAAAGGTAGATACATGAGTTTAGAACAAGTGAAAATGAATCATATATCTCTGTTTTATCGTATACAAATAATAAGGATTAAGTTAAATCACGTATGCTGGGCTGTAGTATAACCTGCAGTTTTCTTTATTTACACACTTTACAACAACAACAAATGTTGCTTATAGTCCATCAACTTATTTTCTCTGCTGCTAAAACCCACCAGCTTTGTACCATCAACTGTAACATAACAAGCCCGATTGAGCTGATCAAGCTTGACACTGGATAATAATAATAACAATAATGTTAATAATAACAATGATAAACAATCTATTTTACTAGTGGCAACCTTTAGTCTTTTTTGGACGAGGTTTGAAAAATTGTCTGATGTCCCTCCTGTCATGTGGTAAGCCTTCAATTTTGAACTAAAATATGGGGTGGGATTGTGGGATTGCAGGGGACAATCAAAACAGGATTCACTCATTTCATTGGCGCACAAGCGGGTGATGCAACGCCATCGGGCGGATCTAAGACACCACGTGTATGGTCACGCGTGTCCATTGGATGAGCAGCCAGCTCACGTGTAGTGCCACGCTGTGAGAGGGCGAGGAGGGAGAGAGAGACTAGAGAGGAGAAAAATGGTGGGTTGAGACCGGGCTAAACTGTCATATAATGCTACGCAAATAACGTTGAATTGAGTTGAATTCGACTCCTTTTCTTTAAAACCTGAGTTGTAACAACTGCATAAACACTCATAAAAAAGGTGAGTACATGCTATGTTGCATTTTATGAAAGAAACCTTATGGAAACAGTGTTAACATTACCAATTAAACAGGGGAAAAACAGTAGGGGAAAAAATACAAATCTGTTTAATCTACTGACTAACCACGCCGTTTTTTAACCTAAAGTTACCATTGCAAAACAGAACATTGAGACACCCCGGTTAGATTGATGGATTAATGGTTTGCTAATGCTAGCGTTAGCAAGCTAGCATGCTAATGCTAACGCTAAATTAGATGCCAAAAAGGCGAGATGTCCATCAATACAACAACAGTAGGATTGGGAGTAGTGACATACAAAGCTTTATTTGTAACTTTTTGACAAAAAACGTGTCAAAACCAATTTATGTTCAAAGATGCCTTTTATCAAAACTCCGCACTGCATTGTGGGATTTCAAACTAAGTCTAGTGTGTATCAAAATTTTATGCCAAAACTAATGTATTTTATGTAATACAGCTGAGTAGATTAAAATATTTGGAAAAAAAATATCTGAAATATATATATATATATATATATATACTAAAAGAATGGACAATTTTTACAATTTTCACAATGTAGGTAAAACTATTTAGTGAGAGTTTATTTGTGACTAAAAAAATGTGAGAGGACAAGCCTACTTTGTTTGTAGTATTGAGTATTTTTTTGCATAATAAAACCTTCAAGTATTTTTACTTCCAAAGATAATTTCATGTCTTCTCCTTTAGTGTTAGCCAGCACATGCCTAATATTATTAATATTGCAACGACTAAGATGAAGCAAAATGTGAATTGTCAATGAAGAACTATTGATTAATCATTGCATTAATCGCTCAAATTAATCTTTCCAGTAATCATTAGATTAGTCAATTATCATAATAGTTGTAATTTGCAGCTCTACTACAGAATTTCACTGATAACATGAGACAAATAGCCCTGATGACGTTTGTGATTTACAGTGTTCGACACAAAGTCCCACGGAACCAATACAATTTTAGTTGCGGTGAGCTGTTTCTCTCTTACAGGAATGTTGAATGGGCACTGACACGACAATCTCCCCAGGGTGTCTTTCTGTAGCTGCTGCATGAATTTGTATAAATATTTGATATCGTAGCTAGTTTATCCGGATTATGTTTTTGGTTGCTGACTTGTAACAGAGTGTTTGCATAAATCCATCCTTATCATGTCATCAAAAATGGTTTCATATGTTTTTCTCTCTATTGTGATGTATGCGCTTGGCACGGGATTCCTCAGAGGGGCCAAATGGTTGCATTGGTGTTTCGTTATAGTTCTCTGAATTGATGTTTTGGCAAAACCATGTGGGTAAATCAGGCCTTTTGTCAAGTGGTTACGATTCCCCAATTGATTAGGGAAAAGCAGTTAATGTCAAAACTGAACAATGCCCTCTGTTTTGGAGGCATTTAAAAGTGCTCCTGGGACAGCAGTTGGAAACTGAATAATGAAACTAAATAATAATTTGAGATGAGTGTCAGACAACAGATGGCGGTCAGAAAACAAAAGGAACGAAGGGGAGCTGAGCCAAAATGTTTGCACTGTCCAGAGAGTTAGAACCAATTTGGATGGAGAAGTTTGCTTACATCCTCATACCTCATATTTACAAGCATTCTTTTCCCGTTTTGGTGTAAGCCCGGAGTGTTGCAACGGGAAATGAGCTCAAATTGTTTTCATTTCAACTCTTAAAACTCCTGCCAGGGGCTTTTGTTGGATGCATTTGATAAGGTTAGCCCACGATGGCCCAAGGCTCAGCAGTAGCGCTTCACCTTAGCCAAGATACTGTGCCGTACTGTTGTAAAAGTGGTATGTGTTCCCCACAAGGATGCAATAAATTTAATGAGGCTAACAGAAATAACTGGCGTGATGGAGATGTTGCCCTGAGAAGAACAAGTCGATGTGGACACGTAGGACAGGTTATTTTTTAAAAGCTGACAGTGCATCTTGGGCGTCACTTTCATCCAGCGTCTCATCATGCTCACCCTTTCCCAAGGGTTTCTTTTCTGCAATAAAATAAGGTCCGAAAAGTCCTACTGTGGAGAATTATCACCATAACGACTTGAAATTTATCCCAAATACCTGTAGGTGCACTGTAAAATTGCCATGTGTTATGCAGCTGTGGTAGTGTGCTCTCATCTTTCTCTCCCAGGATCCACAGTGTGTGAGGATGTGTCTTCTGTACCAACATTTCAGGAAACCACTGGGTCAGCCAACGTCTGTAGGTTGTAGGTCTCAGGTCATTACTGTCGAGCGCGAACAACGATCAAAGTGTGGTGTGGCTTCTCCAACAATAAACTTGAGACTTTGAGAGAGAATTTTGAGGTTTTGCGGTTCACCAGAGTGTTTATTTGACTTTTCATTAAAAATAAGCAGATCTCTATGCTGGCGTTGTCTGTTCTGAACCAGTGATAGCGATTTTTAGAAAATGCCCCGTAGCTGCTTTCTCAGGCACCCTCGCAGTCTTTACAAATTCATCTAAAGTAGTTCCAGACTCTGCAAAAGGTTGTAAAAGGTGTCATGGCTTATTGTTGCTCTCACTCAAAATGCCTTCAACTTTTAATTTCAGCCAAGTTTAAGAGGAGAAAAATATGTGTGCTAGACAAAGCGCTGAATCAAGAATAACTACCCAAAGCAGAGACTTTTTTTGCAAATCACTGCACAGAAAGCAGCAATAACATGTGGAAATTCTTAAAGTGAGTGGTCGTAGCGGTGTACTCAGTGTAACTTTTCTCCTCCCCAGGCCACACAGGACGTCTGCTCCAATCCCTTTGCTTCACCAGTATGTCCTTCCTGCTGCTCCACATCATCTATCAGATTACCGTCAACAGCCTATTGGCCAGGAACTCCATCGACTCCGACTTCAGCTGTGAGTACACTGCAGCCTTTATAGTCAAGGCTGTAATGATATTGGGGTTTGAGCTTGTAATAAATATAGAAATCATAGCGACTCCCTCACAGGTGAAATATACATGAACGGTGGAAAAAAAGAGTAAGTGAGGAGGTGCAGAATGCAGTTTGATTGATTTTGTCTGTTTCAATTGTTGCAGTCAGCAAATGTTTTGAACAGCATTTACTCTAAACAACTGGAATATTTTTCCTAAAGACTTAAGGTAAAACAAGTAATTCAATAAGCTGTGCCAAGAAGTATTTAAAACATAAAAAAGATTTTCATCCCAAAAAATATTTAGTTTAGGTCACTTCTGTTAAGGACTGCACTTTCACGACGGTCCCAAACTGCAACTGGCGTGATGATACATAAGCACTACAACCATTATTACAAGAATTGGATGGCTGCTTGAAATGCAACAAACCTTGCATAGTACACACCAAGCTGTTATTGTGGTACCATTACACAAGCAAAACACAAACTGCATTTTGGAGCTACTGAGTTCCTTACAAGCCCCCAAGGGACAACTATAGGGTTAATGTAATTACCTAACTACTTACCGCAGACACATTACTGCTACCGTAATTTAGAGCACTCCTCACACATTTCTTAATAAATCATATTTTTTACAACTTCTCAACGTGTGGCCAAATTATTTTTTTATGTCTAGCATGGCTTCTGTCACGTAACATTGTGATACAGGAAAAACCTTGACTTAGAAGGTTTATAGGTTTATATGCATGTACTGTATATATATATATATGTATAGAGCCGCTCACTCATCCACATCAAACCTCCAAATGATTCCAAATGGGGATCAAGTCCCAATATTAGTAATGTACGAACAGGAGCTCATTCCTACTATCAGATGTCTCAGTTTCAGTCGATATGCCATAAAATTAAGATTGTACTTGTTGGGCCCACGTAACCATTCTCTCACAACAGACGGTATGCACACAAGTTGCCATCCTTCACATACTGTATGTTGTAAACATACAGTACATAAACTCTGATTGGAGCAATTGATGCAGTGTCTCATGGTTGTATATCATCAGAAATGTGTAACTTTTTCTCAGTTCAGGGAAACTCCCCGTCCTAAAACCGAAGTAGTAGCAGTAGAGCAGTTTATTAAGTTGAACTATGCCACTAACATTTAATAAAAGTACAAATATCCTCATTCTCATTGGATTTTCATCACATTTTAGAGACTTATGAATAACACATTCCTTGATTTAATACGGTTCTCTCCACCGCATAGTAACAAAGAAAAAAACTGTCAAATACTGAGTCAGTTGGAAAGGTGTTAGCTGGTCTTGGTCACGAGTCTCATGAAACTCAGTATCTTCACTGTAAAACTTCAACTTGTCTGGACGGAACTGATGCTGACCTTGTCTTTTAATGACTTATTCTTTCTAATGCAATTAAAGCTACTTTTCCACCATGAAAGCACAGCCAGCATTGTCCTAAAGGTAAAACAAACCCTACTGCCATTGGTAATAAGGTGGGTATTCAGAGTGGGAATATTGAATAACGGGAAAAATCTTTATTACTGAGTTCTAAAGGGCTGCAGGTAATGGTGTGTCAAACCCTACGATTAGAGCACTTAGGCCAAAATGAGGTCAGAGAGAAAAATGTTTAATTTCATCTTCCATCTTTGCAGTATTAGAAGTAACGTTCCATTTATCCACCTTTTCACTATCAGATACACTGACACACACTCAATTTAATTATAAATATGTATGCATTACATTTAAAGCACCAGAAATATGTAGAATCACTCATTTTTATGTCAACATTCATTTTGAAAAAGAAAAGTCAGTGGCACTTGAACAGTGAACATTTTCTGTAATTTTCTGCAACATTTAACGGTAAAGTTACCACACGAGCACTGAGCTGCTGCAAATTGTTTTACAGTGAACAGAGGGTGGAGCCTTTCTCTTTTTCACTCAGCGTTTAATGAGGCACATGCTGAAGAAATATAACGCACACACTCACACCTCAGATAAAAGTCTCCAAGCTGAGCTAAACAGACACAGTAAAGCAAGTGAAGTGAAGAACTTTTTGTTACAGCAAATTTCAACAAGGTAGTTTACAAAATCACACATTTGAAAAGATCTTATATGTGGCCCACTGTGATGATCTGGATAAAGTTTGCTTTTAATTTAGTCTGTTCTGTGGAACAGGAAGTCAGACATTAGTCTCTGTCAACTGAACACATTGCCTGCACAGTGTGAGTAAATGCCTTATCTCAGGTTTCTATATCTGATATTTAGTCAGACTTGACACCCTTTTCCTTTTGGCAACCGATTGTAAACAAGAAGTGCTCCTTCATGCTGAGATGGTTATCCCCTCTCCCCCACGTGGCTTCACAATGTCCTCTGTCTGTGTTCACTGTAGCCAAATATGCCATTAGAGCAGTTCACTGAGTATGAATGGTTAAGGCTTTCCTAAAAGTAAAGCAGGTCAGTGACTGGTCACCAGATGAGCCGGAGTCATCTGTCATTCCTCTGGGCTGACTCCACTTGGGTGGAACTGCATTTACAAACAGCCATTAATGTTTGTATTAACAGTCAAAGCGGAGCAGACGGGTGGAACTCAGCATTTGGGAGATGGAAAGTAACTGGTACTTCAGGACAGTACTTGTCAATACTGACGGAGTGGCTTTTTACTGATGATTTGTGTGTTGTAATATTTTTGGTTTTACTACATCATGTTGATCTTGTATTTTAGAGTTCTTTTTCACAATGTCTTAAACTTAGCATTCTTCATTCTTTGTGTGTTTGATTCTTTACCCTCTTGCTTCCCTCTGTCCTTACTTTTATAATCTTTTCTTAATTCCATTATATCCCTACCCATCTTTCCTCCTTTTTTTTCTTCAACATAAAAAGCAAATCTATTGTTCCTTTTTTTTTCTACTTTTACTTAAGTAGCATTTATTCATAGCACTTAGTATTGGGTTTTGAGTGTAAGTTTTTAGGCAACAATTTAAAGAGAGTAATATATGAATATATTTAATACTTTCCTGGGACTGACGTTTTGTGCCACTTATTGTATGGTGTGGTAACCCTACAAAACAAACCATAAAAATGATTTACAGATATTATTTGACCCATATCAGAAAGCTGTGGGCATTTTAACAGCTCGTAAGCGTTTAACAGCCCACAGAATGACTGTTTTGTGAACAGGTTCTCAAGAATAGTCTTCACCACAAGCCAGTCCTCTGTTTATCCTCTCCACTGTTCCTCAAAAGCAAAACATTCACTGAATCCTCCCTTAGCACCTAGGTCATCAGATGGCAGTGACGATGTGCTGACATGTTGACGCTGCATATCATGAGTTGGTGTGTAAAACAGGCAGCTGGCATCAGGCCCCAGAGATGGAAGAGAAAATGTGAAGAAATGCTGTGCTGAGAAGTTAACAACCCAGAAAGTACAAAAGGCATTTTATGATGTTCACATAAAGTCTGACGATGGGTATTTTTGGTGCCCAGCTGGGATAGAAAGTGGCCTCACCTCAATGAAGACAAAGTCTCACTCTCTTTGGTGAAGTTAAACTCACCACTTTGCTGTATTAGACAATGTCTCTTTCGTTCTATAGAAGTGCCTGGCCTGGTTTTACCTTTGGCATTTCGAACCTGCGATCTCATAAGCAGGACACGTCTGCTTTTGCACCTGTTGGCCGAGTTTGGGCTGGGTGAAGTTAGGTGTTGCAGATGTTTGAACACGGGAATTCCTGAAATAGCTTTGTTTGCCTGTGGTCACTGAGCCGACAGTTTGAGATGGAAGGTTTCTGTTTGAAAACTTGAAGGAGGCGTTAAGTAATCTGTGACCTTTATCAGTGTCTGTGCTCGATTATTTAAGATTTGTAAAACATTGTGTTCTCCTGGAGATGAATCTGCTATTGCCCTGATACAAACAATGGGAAATTGGCAATCTGAGCAGAAATGTCTCATGAAGAGGAAAAATTAATTTTCGTGGACCTGATTTCAGTCAGTTAGTATACTTGGTGGAAACTTTCTTGCTATTTTTAGTTGTGAAGCATCTTCTAATTTAAGCTTTACGGGCTGCCATCGAGTAATTTATTTTCTCCAACAATAGTTTAAAGGACACTTGTTGTTTTTCTGAGTGCACGCTAAGATCCATGTGAGTGAGACTGAAGGACTAATTTTGTTGAGGCTCGTTTGGCCTTGGTGGCTGTATGTATGAAATTAGTGCTCTTCAAGCTTTAATGTTGTTTTGAAGTCATTTCATCCTGCTTCCGAGTGGAGGGTGGCGGTAGCTGGATTGTCTTGATGCGGTAATGTTGCAGTAGGAGGAATGGGGAGTGGGTGATGAGTTTTGTCAGGGGTTAAAGTGGGATCCTCCCTTCACAGATGCTGTTTTAAGTGATTCCACAGTTTCTGTCACATTACTGGCTCACACATAGTGATCTGAAACTCTCTCGTGTACTCCCCAAAAACCAGGCCAAAATCAGAGCTCCTGTTAAGCTATCACTCCTCTTTGCATATATGCAGATGCTTGCTGGCAGTGGTCACTTATTAATCTTTTCATAAAATCTGTTGATAGTTTCACTACTGTTGCCGACCTTTATGTCAGAGTAATGAAGCAACATCCTGAGAAGTTTGTCCAGAGATTCCATTTCTGCTCTGATCCACCATGATTGGAACTGAGAGTCTGTTTCCTGTTTCTGACAATGTGCCTGATAGCGTGACTCATTCTTGTTGGTGAATGTGCTCTTTACAAGAATATCTGCCAAATCCTCGGGACAGGATATGTCCCGTGTATGTCCAAATATTTTGGCTCTTATCCTCTGATTTATTTCCTGATATCTTTCACTCTCCTATGAAAAGTTTATAAGTGCCATATTGTGCTTTTTTTGTAGTCTAATGTTGTAGTATTGTGTGTTGAACAGCTGTACGGCTATAACAATGGAACCTAACACATAGGTCATGCACTGTCCTGAAAGAGTATTTTAAATATTTTGATGATTTTTTGTTTCTGTAGCATTATTTACATGTTACAGACACTCAGCAAGCATGTGTTTGGCCTGCATCCATGCATCACAAGCGGTTTGTGTTGCCAGCTCTGGCCTGACAACTTTTCAAAAGGAGAGATACCTTCACATATAAATTTTACCTTGGACAACATGTTTTCAGTCAGTGTGCAGAACTGGGAGTAGAAGTGAATTATTGTAAGATCCTAAAAGGATGACAACAACAACAACATGGGGAATACGCATAATAAGTCACATTTAAGGAGAAATGCTGCTAAAACACTGTTTGTTTTACCCTGAAATTTGTATCATCTCCAGTGTCTGAGTTCATCCTTGTCCAAGTTGTATGCTGTCGCTTAATACCAGAACTTACAGTCCAACACCCTAATTACCAGGGAAACACCCGGACAAATCAATGTGTCACTGGCGCACAATGCTCAAGTCACAAACGGACGTTGTGTTTTCCTTGGCAAAGGAACAAACACTACTCAGCGTTTGGTGGTTCTTGCCAGTGGGCTACTTGAATACCTGGAAATATCTTTGTGCATTAGAGTGACGTTCAGGAACACTTCAACCAAATCAAGCAAGGAAACAATGCTAACACAATATGTTTTTTCTTGTTTTTACATACTGTTTATCCACACACAATGAATTTTTCTATCCCCTAAAAATAAAATGTATCCACTGAAATGAGAACGACATTTTTACATTAATTTACAATTAAAAAATTTACTATTATTATACTATTTTACTAAATCATCACTAAATGTTTTGAAGATTTAATGGCTGACACCTGATTACTCTCCATCTCAATATTTCAGGGGTATTGAACATCACTTTGTCTGAGCTATACTCTGAGCTACACTCGTTGATAGTTATATTGCATAAAAACAAAAAAAGCACCTGATTTTATATGTTTACCCATCATAACAGAACCATTTTTAGTAAGGGGTTACAATGTATATATTTGCCGAAACTACAACTGCTCACAAACTTTCTGAATGTGTTTTGTCTAGGTACCCAGTGGGAGAAATCCATACGACAAATTGGCTTTGAGAGGTAAGAGGTTAACATAATGGTATACTAATACAGAACATTTTCAGTTGCTTTTTATATGAATCATTTAACAAGACTGTCAAGATCTGGAAAATGAAATCTTTGAGAGCAGTGTCAAGAACATATTTCCCCTGATGATCATGCATTATGAAATATGTAATTGTGGGATTTGTTTAACTGAGAATGCAGCCTGCTCCCAGTTGGTCCACCCAGATGCTTTTTCAAGAGGTGTTAGGACTCAGATTAGTGACTGGGCCGATGAACAATAAGACAACAATGCTTGTAGTAAATTTGTATTGTATTGACCTCCATTTTTATTGACCTCCATTATCATGTGATGTTAAATAATACAGAATATGTGTTGAACACTGTCAAAACAGTAAATGAGAACAAGTCCATGGAAATCCACACATGTTCCCTTTAATAGGTAAAGGGTTTAGTTTTATTCTGAGCTCATTTTTTTCTCATTTTTTAAACTTAAGTTTTATATTTTTAAACCTCGTACATGTGGCTCTGATCATCCACTACGGTTGCAAGCAGGGGGTTTCATTGTCTTTTGGTAAGTGGTCTGAGTTTAGAGACATTGTGTCATATTCTGAAAACCACACTAACCCTGATGGGGGAGAACAGCCAGCGCAAAATGCCTGCTGTGTCAGGATCCCACAGATCCTATTTCTTCCCGTAAGCACCTGATGAATGCGGCGATCCACTTCTTTGTTCCTGCCGACTCCTTTTTGTGCATATCCCACTGCACTATCACAACATAATGACAGGGAGTTACCATGAGACGTTTTCTCCTTTGAGGTGGGTGGGGCCTATTTGCACTCTGACTCTATATAACCACCCCACAATAACATTAAATTCCACTTTTTGCATTCAGTCACAGCAGCTCATCACCTGATTGGTTGTAAATGCTCTCAACCTGTCCCTGTGTGGCTTACCTAATGAACATTAAACCCAATTACATCTGCCAATCAGCGACAGGCTTATTTTTCAAAGTGTTCGGTGCTGTGTCTGCATCCTCACCCCCCCATGATCGTATTAAATGTGGTTTCCTAAGTACGGGAATGTCCAAACTCAGCCACGTCCTTTTTCCAGTACTCAACAGCTCTCTTGGATGGTATACTGTAAGTAGCGGAAGCTGAGCTGTAAACATTTTATCCTGTCCACATTTACCTGTTTGTGTTGAGGGGCTTGAACTGTTTCTACAGCAAGTACAGCTACACTTATGCTCAATTGCTTGAAATGTAATGGAACAAATGCATGGCTGCAGTTATGTAGACATATAGTTGTCTATAGATTCCCAGCAGATTCCCAGCTGTTGTGTATCTTATCGCGGCGACCTGTTTTCTGTTTTGTCAAATCCGACCTATTGAAGGCCTTAAATTTGCCAAATATTTATATTAATTAGAAGATCCATCACTCTATTTGCAATTTTCAGGAAAACTTCATGAGTAATTCTTCCGTGTGCCCTGAGGCAGTGAAGACAGGTTCTACCACTGCTGATGTTGTTGTAACATACTCTCATGATAAACAGGGGAAAGCAGGAGTCATCTACGTTACTGGTTCAACCTCATTTGGCACCAAGTGTTTCCATCTCTTTCATCCATGTGAGAATATGATGAACAACAATAAAGCAGCCATCACGTGGAAACAGACGCCCTTGATTAGATTAAACTCACCAGCAGAGGCCAAAGACTCGACTGTTTATCGCTCTGTGCCTTTTCCATTCTGCTGATTACCGCTCGCTTTTCAACTTGTTAACTTTTACAAGCTTTACATCCACCGAAGGCCAAAGTGTGACTGTTCAGTTACCTTGTTTTTCTTCTGTCGTTTGAAGTGACCCATTGCTTTGTAACTCAGTCCAAACATTTGTTGGGCTTTCTCTTCGCGGCAAACTCACCAATGTGTTTTGTTTATTTCAAACTGTTGAAGTACACTTGTAATCCAACATGAGAAACGTACTGAAGCATCTTAAACACAGGATACAGTTTGATTGCTATGAAACCGAAATAGAAGTTAGTAGCTTTGTAACCTGTTAGGCATTTCAAGTAAATGTTTACTGTGTGCAATCATAACACCTTATAAAACGTGACTCGAAACTGCACAAATACATCCTCCTCAATCATCTGAAGCCTGATATTACTGTAAGTGTCATGGCAACAGTCAGCCGCCACTGTTCAGCTTCCTGTTTGAACAAACCCTTTTTGTATTTAATTAGGGGTAAGCAGACTAATCAGATAACAAACGCAACAAAAGCTTTGTTTGCTCAAGGCCCTATGTATAACCACAAGACATCAAATAACAATGTCATATTTTATACGATCAATAAAACACACAGCGTCCAGAACAGAACAGGTTTGCATATGATTTATCATGCACAGCCATAACTTTCAATGGGGCGTTCATCACATGAGGAGAGGTGAGAAAGTAAGAAAAGCAAAGATCCACTCAGGTCTGCTCCAGTTCGACACTGTACGTGTCATTTAAGAGCAGACATTAAAATCTTAAAGATCCAAATAGTTTCAGTCCATTTAATTTTATATAGTGAATTATGTAAAGTATTTAAGGACAAAGAGTGTAAGAGAGAGGGGTTGGGAAGAAAGCGAGAGTAAGAGAGAATGTAACTTTTTAAAAGTTTGCATTTTTTGGAGTAAACATGTTTTTCTCTCTTTACTTGAAAAGAACTGCATACACTTGCACTGTTTTGATTGAATGGAATTTTTTCACTGACTTGTTAATGGTGTTGCATTTAAAACTGGCAAAGCCTCATTTCATTAAAGTGGGTGGTGCTGCACATAAAACCTCAAGTATACAACACAACACATCTTAAATAAAATGGTAAAGGAAAAATCTACATTCCTATGTATCCATTATAACAGTTGGTGATGTCTGTAAGTGTTTAGTAACGATATGACTATTATAAGAGAAGCTCTTGTGCCTTTGAAAGGAATAGTTCACTCTGCTTAAACCGGAGAAGAATAAGATTTGTCTTCATTAATGTGTTATAATAAAGGGTAAATGAGTAAGTAAGGCAATGAGAAGATATATATTAAATGTAGATTCAAACTCGGGACAGCACAGTGATGATGTGTGGGCTTAATCAAAATTGAGCCATAAGAACATTGATAAGGTCATAGATTTGAAAAACTGCCCATATGAAAATGAGCCTATGATCCCAGGCTGATATTCACGTTCATCCATAATTAGATACATTTAAGACACGCACTGTAAAATATCATCTGCTTGTCTCTTTCATATTTGTCCCCAGTGTGATCGGTGCAGATGCAGGGAACGGCATACGAGTGTTCATTCCCGACATTGGCATGTTCGTGGCTGGCTTGGCCATCTGGCTGCTGTGTCGTAGCCTGGTCCAGAAGAGGCCGCCTGAGGACATGGCCCAATACAATGCTGACTTCAAAGCAGAGGAGCAAGTGGGTTCTGTCTGTCTGTCTGTCTGAGTCACATGTAAACAACTATGAGTAATAATAACTGTACCTATGACTCAGACAATCTGTGTTTGTATTAATAATGCAAAGACAGTAAAGTGAAGATTGTGTATATATTGATGTATATCTGAAGCATAACATATACAAAATACAGCTTGGATTTTAGAGACATATATAGCACAGCATAAGACTCGTTCATAAAACATATGTCATCACTGTCAACTGTAATGAAAAAACTACTCGTTAAAATGCATCAGTGCATTTTAATATGCCAGCCCAAGTCAAAATGAAAGATTTTCAACTTTTAAATCCCACTTTAGTGCTTTGGATTAAATTAATTTTGACTTGTGTTAGACCATGGGACAGGGAACAAGTGCAGTAATTAGATTTTGGTGTGTATCTGGATCAAGGGGCACACCCAGGAGTTTTTACACAATTTCATAATATTGCAAGGTAGGATCATTTTCGACGTTTTGGCATTTTCTTCAAAAATAAATGAACAGATTTAAATGGAAAGAATGTAAGCATCCATACCACAAGCCAACAGGTTTGATTTGGTGCGATCAAGACTTTTCAGCCTTGGTGGAGGCAATGCGCCTCCTGCCTGCCATCTAGTTGGAAGGCCATTGGAGATTTTAAATCACTCCCAAGCAGCAGGCTTCTCTCTCATTGCAACAACAGGAAACCTTTCTGTCCACCAGATACATTAATCCCCAATTCATTTGCTGCTTTTTTAAGTCCTACACATATTCATATTTGTAGTATCACGTAGCGCGGACAGCTTGAATCCATCTCCCCAAGGTCTCACTTGATCTACATCTACGTCCAGCTCAGTGCTCCCTCATGCTTCATAAACCAGAAAGGGTAAATCAGGAGTTTCAATAGAGAGTTCATTGTGAGTGCTGATGACTTGGAGTACAGCCCCCTTCCCTTGCTTTACGACTCTGTGTTAATTAAATCTGCATTCAGTCACTGTGACTGTACCACAGATGGCATCGCTCCCTATTATTGATACACACCAGAAAACCATCTAGTGCCTGAATTGTGCTTTGCGTTTATTTCTGTGAGCTGTAAGTTGTTTTACTCACAATAAGATCTGTTCCACCAATTGCTTTCTTTGTCCAGTGCATTATGGGATACATATAAATCACAATAAATGGCCCACTAGATTTTTAGGTTTGTACTTTAACAAAACTGTAGGTAAATTGAAAAACATAATTTGGGAAATACAACAGCCAAGAAAGTGGTGGTTGGAGAAGAAATGAAGACTTGTGTGTCCATACTCCATTAGCAACTTGTCTCTTTTTATTTCTAAAGTAGCTGCACAGACTGTTAGGTGAAACACACTGCAAAGGAAAAGTCAAAGCAAGACTATTTAGCCTTGACTGGACAGAGGCGATGTTCGTTGTGTAATAGTCGGTGATGTACGGGGGTTGTTGTCTGCCAGCTACCTGTAGTGAATTATTTTCAGCACCATGGAGAGCACTGACCTCAAACCTACCATTCACCAGGCACTGACATGAGTTTCTCACCTAACTGTGCTGTCCTAGGAGGAGGAGGAGGAGGAGAAGCTGAGCCTGGAGGACAACATCCTGCTAGAGGAGGACTTTGAAGCCGGGTACGAAGCTGGGGAGGACGAGGAGGATGAGGAACTGGAGGAGGAGGAAGAAGAGGAGGCTAAGGAGAGTGCCAAGATGAAGGTCCTACGGCTTGTGGCAGGGGTGGCATCCAAAGTGAAGGAAATCATAGGGAACTTGATTACCACTGCAGGGAAGGTGGTGGTCACTATTTTGTTGGGCCTAACAGGTGAGCATCAGGTTGAATTCTTACTGAGTAAAACAGGGTTTGTTTTGAAATTTGCTTGACATAATCGGACGAATTGTGATGGAATGTGCCCCACCCACCTGGTGCACTGTGTGGATTAAGAAAAACACTGGTGATCATTTGTCTTTACGACAATTATCAGACTCTGTATCTGCTGTGTTTGTTTTTGCAGGTATTATGCTGCCCTCGTTGACCTCAGCTGTCTACTTCTTTGTCTTCATCTTCCTGTGCACCTGGTGGTCCCTCTGCCAGACCTTTGACACACTCATCTTCAGCTGTATGTGTGTACTGATGGCCATCTTCAGTGCTGGACACATCATCGTCCTCTACCTCTACCAGTTCCAGTTCTTCCAGGAGTCCATTCCTCCACATGACAGCTACATCCGGTCAGACAAAATTCCTTAAAAATACACTACCACAACCACCACCACAACAAAAACAAGCACTACCACTACTACTATTATATTATTATTATTATTATTATTATTATTACACTTATTATTATGCTACTAATAATAATAATTATAGATTATCAGAATAACATTACTTTTTAACATTAGATTACTTTTGCCATTGCATAGGTCTCTGTTGTCGCCTTTGTTGGAGTCTCCCAAACTTGTGTGTCGATCTTAAAGTGGCTTGGCTGAGTA
>OMNV01016293.1:47109-74168 GCA_900303265.1 Brotula barbata | reverse complement strand
AAAAAAAAAAAAAAAGATTTAAGTTCTGGCTATGGTGCATTTTTGTCTCGATGCTTGTGACCATAATAACTCAGATTAAGAAAGCCTGTTTGTTATTTTTATCATCCAAGTCAAAGAGAAATCACTTGCATTTGAGACCTCATTCAAAATCAGATTGCAGGGAACTTTGCTTTGTCAGGTCTTAAATTTTGAACACCCCTATGAATTATTGCTCAGATTTTCTGTGAATGTGGTCGATCATATGTTCTGTTTCAGACATGACAGCATTACAGTACATTAACAGATTTACTGGGGTTGTGTGTGGTTAAAATATCAAGCAATTTTTCCTGTATCCCCAGAAAATTTGCCATGTAATGCTGATTTCTACACCAAACACACATAATGAGTGGGCAATAAAAAGCTCCAAGTTGAGATTTACTGCTGTATTCCTCTCAGTGCGCTCTACCTAACATGTTTAGGTGTAACCTGGATTTTTAGCGCAGCTCTGATTCTGTGAAAATCATCTTAAGTGTAATTGATTTATTTTGTCTTGTCTTCTTTCTGCAGTCTATTTGGCGTCTCCTCCATCGTTCAGAGCGACTGCTCCCAAACATGGAAACTCATAGTTAACCCGAATCTTAAGTGGTTCCACTTTGTCAATCCCATCATGCTGCTGGTTCTCTACTACACCCTGGCTACGCTCATCCGCCTCTGGCTGCAGGAGCCCATTGAGGAATTGGAGGTGAGGATAGTAGATGGACCAGTGAATGGAACTTCCATCAGAGACACAACCATATATGTGTGGTTTACAGAACTGACACTTTTATTGTAACAAAATCAATAATTTATCCATATTGTTAATAAAATGTACAAAAATATTACCTCGACAAATGCATCCCCTGTGCTCATAAAGGAGTGTAGCAGACACAGCCCTTTCTTAAGATGTGAAATCTAGAAAACATTAGAGGATATATACACTGATTGATCTGGTGTGGGCACTATAATCGAAGAGCCAAAATTACACCGCATCTGTGCTTTTAATTAAACTTCAAACTTGAAATAATAACTATCAACATCAGTTTGTTAGTTATCCTGTTTATTTCCCACACATTCTGTTCCAAACTTCTCATGATACTAAAGCAGGTCTTGGTGAAATGTCGGAAATAAATCAGAGAATGTAGTTAGTAGGGGACTGAGTCAACAGAGTCCAGAGGCCTCCTGTTTCTGAGGTCAGCCCATCTTCCTCTGAGCTGGACGCTCTGCTCCTCTGGCCTATAATGGAGTTATAGATCAGGGTTTTTATAGAGGGGTCAATACTTCCCTGTAAACCTGCAGGGCTGTATGCATTATTGATCTCTGCGTAGGTGTGTGTCTGTGTACGTGCGTGCATGTGTTTGTGTGTATTTTTTCACCTACTCTTACACTTTAGAAGACGCTAATAATAAAACATGATTACCACATGAATCTGTACTGACAATTTGCTTCGAATCATAGCTTTTACATGCAGCCTGATCAAACAGATGAGGTGTTCATTTTCTAATCCTGCAAGAGAACATGTTAGATGTTTATTAAACCAATTGAGTCAGCGGGCATCACATCAGCATGGACAAGAATGCCAGAATTATACAATTTCTATTGTTAAAAAAACCATCACATTCAAGCAAACTGACTGTTTTAAAAGATCAGTCTACTTCTTTTGAAATACTCTACACATACATTGTTTCAGTGTAAATTGGTTGTATCTGTAATCACCAGTGCCCCACAATAGAGCTCTGAGCTCACGGCCCACTGGGGAAGATCGATATCATCCAAGTTGTCTATCTGTGTTTTGTCAGGATGACAATGATGGCGATATGAACGAGGAGGAGGAACTAGTAGGAAACGGAACAAATAACTCCGCCAACAAGAAGAGACAGCTGTGGTGGAAATCACACCGGGGCACAGATGAGAGAAAGGTATGTCAGGATGAAAACACTTAGGACTGGGGAAATATTGAATATCTGAAATAATATCCTGAAGCAACATCTACCAGTTTTAGTTCAAAACCAGTGTACGTGCCGTTGAAGACGTTTCACCACCTATTCCGGTACTGCACCTTTTTCAGTTCTGATGCATTGGCAAGCAGTTAACAGACATTCATCGTGATTCAAACCTGTAGCCTCCTGACTTTGTAGGCAGTCATGTGAGACTTTATACCTAAAGAGGTGAGCCTGGCTACTGATAATCCGAGTAATCTGAACGAAACCTGGAATTAAATCAAATAGTTCTGGAGAGCCATTATTCTAGATTCTTTTTTTATCTATGCGTACAGTGTGGCTGTAGTTGTAGATTGATTTCACAATTTGAAGTCCTGCGTTTCATTGGCTTGCAGCCTCATCATCGAGATAACTTCATCCCTGGAAACACACAAACAAACACACACACATTCTGACCTTGTTCCCATATAAAGGTCCGTAGTCTGTCTCCACTGGCCACCTCCTGAGGTTTAAAAGCTTTTAGGGTGTGCAGACAAAGATGAGTGATGGGCTCGATTTACAGAGCGGTGCTGTTGGGCTTTGTTCCTGCTTATCAGGGACCGTAAAGAAGAAGGAGGCCTTAGACTTCAGCAGCTCATCAATAACACACCTTGCCTTCTATGCTCTTTTCTTCTCCCAGCTGCTCTCTACTCAGGATGGCATCAGTACAAATGAGGTGGGGCCACTCTGGATGTGTCCTAAAATCTTGCAATGTACCCCTTCACCCTCAGCCTTGCTAGAAAATCCTAGCAATGTATTTTTACACGCTGCCCTCACAGCCCAGGGTTAACTTTAACCTAAGTTAAGGATAATGCCAAATGATGGGCAAGTTTAATGTTATACACAGGGATCATTTTACCGTCTTTCCCCACTGCAGCACTTAGCTCGGAGCTAAGAACCAAAACCCAAACCCCCAGCATAAAGCCAGATTTAAGTGCTTGTCAGAACCTCTTTTGCCAAGTTGCTTTAATTAATAAGTTGCTGCCCTCAAGTGCTTCTGAGCTGTAAATATGCTGGATATCAGCAGGACACAGATGTTGGTAAATGTTTCTCTGACGGCATTATGAATCATTTCCAACAAACTAAAGCCGAAAGGACACATAAATATCATTTTTATTAGCCTAAACTTTGTTTTATGTGAACAGAAATGGTAATTTCTGCAATAATGGAGAGTTTGGAGATTATTAAAATGTCAGAGTTTGTGTATGAAAATTAATTTGGAAACTCACACTCACAATTCAAATTCACAGATATTGTTCTCTGCTCCTTTCATGTGTTTCATATTAGCAAGCACAGCACATGCTGTAAATAAAAATTACATTAAAATAAAGGGCAGTTTTTCCTGGCTCAGGCTAAGAAATGTGTTGTGTGAAAAGCAGAAGTATCCCTGTGCTGCCCTACAAAGGTATCTAACTTGCCAGTGAATTAGCACAAATGATATCAAACTCTATATGCAGACTTTCAGTCCACTTTGGTGGTGTAAAAAAGAAACATCTGTATATCCTGATAATAATGGTAATGGTTCAGACATAACACAATTTACGCATTGTGACCTTTGTAGGGCAGAATTCTGTACAATAGAATTGATTGCAATATAAATAATTTCCTTTTATAGACATTTTACTTACATCTGATATAATCTACAGGCCATGCTCACCTCTAATGGGACATCCTTTGACTTTGTCACAACGGAGAACGGACCAGTCTGTTTGGACTTGTACTCAACTCCACAGTATAAAAGGGAGCAGCCCAACGATGGTACAGGTGAGCAGCTGTACACCTTCGTGTCGTTTGTTTGTCTGGATTTTTGGTTGGGAAGATGTCTGATCACAAAATGCAGTAGAGTTGATGAGAAAAATAAATCCAACACAGCAGCTCAAAACCACAGGCAGAAACAGTGACTGCATCCAAAGAAAAGACACAAACAAAAACAGAATAGATATACAAGAGAACACAGATACAGAAATATGAATTTAACAAAAGTATTCTACAAAATCTTATTTAACTATACACACCAACCAATACATACCACACAGGACACAATTATACATTATCAAATGCTGGTGTTAAAGAGTCTGACAGCCACTATTAAAGAATATTTTTCACCCAAATTGAACATTAGGATGACCGATCCCAAAACAGCAATGAATAAGATGTGCTTTTTGGCGTATTTCCACTATATCTTGGCAGTACCTTGTGATTAAATCTTTTACTTTGTGTAATTTGTGGCTTCATTAAATAATAGTTTTGTCTTAAATCATGGTAGTATGAGTATTTAAACGATTGCACATGTGTCTGTGTCCAACCAGAGAAGAAGGATCAGTGTGTGTTTGAAGTGAGCTTGCCTCCAGAGGAGCCAGAGATGGAGGGAGGAGTGGAGTCAGGAGAAAGAGGAGATGAGGAGCAGGAAGAGGAGGAAAAGGAGGAGGAGAAGAAGGGAGCAGTTGGTGCTATGGTCAAAGCTTTTCGTTTTGTCATGAAACAAAGCTACATCTGTGCTCTCATAGCTATGATGGTGAGTTAACACCCAGTGATGACCTTGATCTAAAACCAACCACGAACAAGCTGCTGCGATACTTCTGCTCATGTTCTGTGAATTTAGTGTAATAGTGCATTTTTAGATGATAATTGTGATTATTCATTCAACAGTTAAACAAATCTCTTAAATACTTAATAAATTACTTGTTACACTATTTTGATGGTACTACTATAGTAAAAGTGAGATGTAACGCTTTCCTAATTTTACAGCTCATATTTACAGTACAGAGGGACATGAATGCAGCATTATTATCAGTTTAATTATCAGCCCTCTTCAATCAAATTCTGTTACGGTGCCTTTTAGCAAGGCACTGAAACTCAACCCTCCATGGAGCTGCTTGCTGAGCTACTGGAGAAAGCTGGGCAGATCCCATGTGCGCATAGAGGCAGTGTATTGCTCAGTGTACTTTTGTACTCTTTATTATTTATGTCATCGAATGTAATCTGTTCTCTGCAGGCATGGAGCATCACTTACGTCAGCTGGCTGACGTTCGTCTTCTTAATCTGGTCTTGCACACTGTGGATGGTGAGGGACCGCCGACGTTACGCCATGCTGACATCACCCTTCATGGTGGCTTATGGGAACTTGGTCATGAGTCTCCAGTACATTTGGAGTTTTGAGATCCTGAAGCCAGTCACAGGACTCTTCCTCACGATAGATGATCCTTTTAAATCCCTGTCATCCAAGGTACGCCAGGGATTAACATCAGATTTTCTTGATTCACCAAAGGCCAGTTTCATCTTCACATCCTTAAAATGCCTTCTTGCACAGCAACATTCATTTCTTTTTCCCACACATCCATGTAATAATTTACACAGACTTTAAAATCAAATCAAAACCCCCAGCTTGAGAACCTGCATGTACAGTAAGTGAATATGAAAAAAATGTTGTGCTTGGGATTTTTGAGGAGCAGCTCGTGAAATATATTTAAGGGTGCATACTATGCTTTTTATTATTTTCCCTCACTTAATATATCACAGTAGGTAGTATGTGTTCAACTTTTTTGTTTCAGAACTTGAAGTTCACACCTCTAGAAATGCACTGAGTAAGCCAAGAACTTTTTTGATTAGGCTTTCACCTCAGTAATATGTTGAACTTGGAATCCAAAGTTGAATTTATCAAACCAAACAAGACAATATTCTGTCTTCACTAATGTTTTGCCACTCAAATGTCTTTGTCTTAACATGTTATCTTTTATGTGTAGATCCTGTGTCTGCTGAGTTTCTGGCTGCTGCTGAGACAGACGCTAACAGAAAGAAGGGAGAAACAAAAGGAGGACCAGGATGAACTCTCTGATGTTCACGTGGAGGTACACAAAAAGAAAGGTAATCTCCAGGCTTTAACTTTATTTTATTTGATTATGCTAGAAATTCTATCCTAGAGAACCAAGCTTACTGTACCATGTTTGTTTCTTGGCTCAAAGATAGATATGTTGGTGGAAAGGTAAGCGTTTCAGATGAGTTCTGGCTTTGACTATTTTCTTAGCTGGTTGATATAAAACATTTAACTTTCCTGAAACTAAAACACGTAGAGTGAAGTAAGTTCATCTAATTTTTTTGTGTTCTGTTTTTGTGTCCTGTCTTTTTGCTATTCAAGTGATCAGAGGCATAGGGCTAGGATTTAGGCACACAAATAGACTTGTGCTTAGACGTGGTTTGAATTGGTCTAAAGCGCAATGCATTCTGGTGCCCCATGATAGCAATGAACCAACAATTTGCATAGTAAGTCCTCATTTTAAGACCAGCACACCCATTGGTGCACAAATGGGTGCAAGTGTATTTGCTATTTACACAACGTGGTCGTGAAAATGACAACTGCCTCGGGTGTGCGATAGCAATGACACTTGCTTTGTGCCGCCTTGCGCCAGGTATAACATATGGTTAGACTGAATATGACCTAAGTCAAGCCATGTCTTGATTTTTCATGATCATATGTAAATGTAGCTAAAGTGGCCAAGATGAAGGTTTCTCACTGACTGTCTGACTGACTGAGTTAGTCATTTAGAGCAGAGTTATTTTGATTCCCCACTGTGTCGCTTTATTTATAGAGGAAGAGGAGTCTGAGGAAGGAGGGAAGCAGGACATCATGCAGGTGTTGGGCAACATGATCATGGCTGTGCTGGTCAAGTACTGGATCTATATCTGTGGTGGCATGTTCTTCTTTGTCAGCTTCGAGGGACGCATTGTCATGTACAAGATCATCTATATGATGATGTTCCTCTCCTGTGTTGCGCTCTACCAGGTACGCTCACATAAAACACGCAGCTGTTCATAGGGCCCTCCTGCACGTTCTTTATTCATAGCAAGAATTGCACTGTTGTCATATGAAACGGGTTAGAAATCAAGAAATTTTGTGAAAAATGAGAACAAGCAAAAACTGAAGAAGAAATAGAAACTTAAATAGGATAATTTCTGTGCAAATCTTTTTAATAAAATTTATGAAGTGTATATCCCTATCCAGACTTAGCATATGTGGAAATTTTGTCCTGTTTCCAAATTCAATTTCCCAAAAGACAAACGGCACTGACAATTTTATTAGTGTCATAAACATTGTGTACTGCAGCCTCATAATCCAGTGTGTTTACGACTGTTTTATATCCCCAAATATAGTAAAACAGAACCTGCACCCTAAATCCAAATGTCGTCTGTGATTTGAGTAATTTAATACATTAAAGCTGTAAATGTCACACATTCATAACCGTTTTAACACAGTTGGTGTCAGCTTAGCAATAGTGCGTTCCTGCTCTTATCTAGGTACACTATGAGTGGTGGCGAAAGATTCTGAAATACTTCTGGATGTCGGTGGTGATGTACACCATGCTGGTCCTCATCCTGGTCTACACGTTTCAGTTTGAGAGCTCACTGCCATTCTGGTCCAACATGTTGGGCATGGACGAAGAGAGGTAAGGTCCACAGAGGCTGTGAAGCAAACTACTGGTCCACCACTGGACTCACTACCCAGATACTAATACTAGGAATTTCACAGCCACTGGCTCTAGTGGAGTGGCGTGAATGGACGACATGAAGAAATTCTTCTACTAAACAGAATATGAATAACATTTTCCAAATCAGAATCAGCATCAGACATATATTATTCACCAAATATGTAACACACAAGGAATATGACTTGGTGCTTTACCCCTGTAAAAATAGAAGAATAAAAATAAAAAGGAGTATAAAATCATGTTTTAATTAAAGAAATATGGATACATCCTTCAAAGAAATAAAGTCATACCAGACAAGGCAGACAGATAAACACATTCAAGTATATATATTATTTACATTGGAATGAAGTTAACACTGGTATAAATAGAGAACTAATTCAGTTACCAATTCTGTGTATTTTTCAAATTATTTAAAAACAATAACATAACTTCCTGTATTGTTTTAACAATACAGGAAATTATGTAGTAAGTTGTGTGATATGTTACATATTGTAATATATAAAATAAATAGAATAGTAAATCTGTCATTCACATATGATTCTGTGCAGTACATATCCAATTTCTGTTGTGTCTAAGTCATTTCCTGTCTGTGCAGCCTGAAGGACCTGGGCCTGGAGCGCTTCTCTGTCGCCAAGCTATTCACCAGGATCTTCATCCCCACTTCCTTCCTGCTGGTGTGTATTCTCCACCTCCACTACTTCCACGACCGCTTTCTCCAGCTCACTGACCTCCAGGCTGTAATAGCCAAAGAGGAGAGCACCATATACAGGTGAGACCCGTGGGTGGGTGGGTGATTGGGGCACACTTACATTGTTTCAACCAGCATGGAAAAGATCATGTTTTGCATTTATGTATTTGCTGTTGATTTTGACACAAACCGCTGAAAAACAAAGTAAACTAACACACGTGGGGACAGTTTGAATTTGAAGGGGTTCTCAAGGTTTCAGCTGTTTTCCATTTAAGGTTTTATCTATCGATTTGTTGATATGTGTAACATCTTAAACATCTTAAAGGGCAACCTTGGAAGTAGTGATTGTTGTCCCTGATTGTGTGTCCTCCCCTCTACAGGCACAAAAGTCTTTATTTTTTCACATGCTGGATTGTCTTCTCCAGTGACAATGATAAACTGAACCTGAAGTATAAAATCTCCCTTTTACCTGACTCCAGTAAACAAACGCCAAAGAACAAACACCTTAGGAAACAGTTGAATATGATCAGTTCAGACAGCCTTGACACTTTCAAACTCATTCTTTCGTAGCATTAGTAACTGCTGGCTACTCCATGTGCCCATTAAATGACATATATTATATTTTGTCTGGGTTTTGTTTTTTTTTGTTTTTTTTTCCACGTTGCTACATAGTCTGCAACCTCAGCTCATTTAGAAAAGTCCTTTAAGTTTCATCTCAATGCTGCTAAAAGCACCGGAGTACAAATAATCCACTCCAAACGTACAAGATGAGTGCTGAATGAGTTAAGAATATGGTAGATATATGGCAGAATGCGTACAGAGTGATGCTGTCTTCTTTGCTGTGGCCGTAGTTGAACAAGTGACGTCAGACACATACACTTACACACCTGTGAAAATCTCATTCTAACCACTCCTTTCACGCATCGCTCATCGCGTTCTCTTTGTTGTCCTGCTTTCTGTCGTGACATCCGCTCTAACTTTATGACTTTATGGTCCTGTTGTTGTGAGTTTTTCGTCAATTCTCCTGTGTTGTCACTGCTGCTTGCTTAGTTGGTTTCTGCTCTGCTTCCCCTCTGTGACCTGTTGCCATTTCTCCTCTGCCGCCCTCCTCTTGCTCCTCTCACAGCCACAGTAAAGTCAGTGGCCGTGTCTATCTGATCATGAATAGGTGGGTACCTGCTCGCTTTCTGTGGCATCCATCAACATCCCCGTCCATCTCTGAGTCTGAAACTCCTCTTCCATTCCTTTCCCTCATGCTGACCTGCCCCTGTTCCCTGGGTTAATCACTTCTGTCTAATCCATATGTAATATGTCAAAAATTTAACCATGAATATTTCATGTCATATTTTTATTTTTTATTTTTGCTTGTATCCACTTTTATTAGGATTTTTTGTTTTCTGGCCCAACCTAAACCAACCCTTTTCCAACAAATCCCTTCTCCAGCTCCCACGTAGTGTCCACCTTTGTGTGGGACAACCTCTTTGTCAAGCATGTTTGAGTCATACAGAATTATCGCTCTTTCCTCTCAGTGTCTTGCCAATGATTCTTACCCCAAATGACCCTCTTCCTGACAAAACTCACCTCTCCAAAGCCTCAGAAGACTTTTTGTCCAGTTTTCATTCATTGTAATGGAACTTTGTGCGTATCAGAAATTACTGGTGTCAGCTTGTTTTTGTCCGTGTGTCTCCCCTCACCGTTCATCCTGGCTCCTGTGTAACTTTAATGTTCTGAACAGCATCAAGCAAAAAATTCCTACTCAACCAAGCAAGTAAGTATGACCACTAGATAAAGGAATGCCTGCCTTGACATGTGGCCGGTTCATGCAAGCCAAACCTGACCTTGCTCCATTGCCTGAGAAGAAATTTAAGGGTTAATGTCTCCCTTAGCCAACTTCCATTTTATCCACTGCAAGAAGAGAACTCCTGAGACAGCAAAAAACAACATGTATTGATTTAAAGAATGCAGAAGGAATGTGCACTGCTTTTTAAACACAATGCTTGATCCAATGTCACTGCTGTTCTGTTAGTGAACGAGGGCCTGATGATTCCCATCCTAACATTTGCATTGGAGCCTTCTGAGATTCAGATAGGCCACATATATGTGTTTGTTTGTCTGTGTGTGTCTCTTGTATACTTATGAGGACCAACTCCTTATTCACACAAAGGAATATGACAATTCTTCAATGTAGGGAACATTTGCCTCACCCCATTTTTTAACCTGCTTTTATGGCTGAGTTTAGAGTTTCTAGATCACAAATACGGTTTGTTAACTTTGTTGTTAAAACGACAACATTTTATCATTCATGTCCAGTTTCCAAAATGAGTCACCATACTCGATGTTTGGGGGTCTGACTCACTGATTGTTTGGTTCTGGTGAAAAAATAAAAAAATATAACCAAAAGCAGCTAAATACACATCCTCAAGCAACATGCATTGTTGGCACCATGCAGTAAGCACATTATTGCAACCACACAAACCACTGCATCAGAAACAACAAAACAAAAAGACACTGGAGGGCTGGTTGGAAGTGGTTGGAAATTGTTTTGCCAGCATCATAAATAAATAGAAAATGCAGTATAATTTGATATAAAATGAATATAAATAAAAATAAACAGAAAATAGTCCAGAAAAGTCATGAAGTTCAAACATTAGCATTGAAAATTGGATGCTTTAGTTACACCTGACTGCAATTAAAACTACAAACCTTTGAAAGTCATGATAAAATTGTTTATGTTGAATTGAACAGTCCTCAAAAGTATAGTAATGTATGTATGAGGCTATCTATATACCACTGTCTTCGTTTGTAACAACTTGGTTTATGTTTGTCAGGCTGGTGCATCAGGATGGCAGCCTGGCAGATCTCACCATGCTCAGCTCCAGCTCAGTGGACACAGCGCTGCCCAGGGAGGAGCAGGAGCAGGACAAAGAGAAGGACCAGGCACTGGTGGTGGTGATGGATGACGAGGTCACAAAGCCCAGGAACCTCTCAGACCCTCGGCAATCCAGCACAGAGGAAAGCCACCAGTGCAGCGCGGGGACTGAGCCGGAGGCTAGCACTGAACAAAGCTCAGGTAGAGAGCAGGTCAACAAGTTTCCATTACAGCGGAATTAAAAAGTTAACAAACTCTTTGGAAATAATTAGATGCTTGCATGTATTGCGTATGAACGTCCTGAAAAGTGAGAAAAATCCTGAAAAGATTGCACCCAGAGCACAATGTGCAGTGTTGGGGGTGGTGAAAAAGCACCGAAGGGTTACAGCAGAAAACCTACAGAAATGCTTACAGGAATCTTTGTCCACTGTACAGAAAAAAAACACAGAACAAAGGCAATGCTGGAGGAATGGAGGAAAGCTCTCCTCCTGAAAAAACATCCACATATTAAATTTCAAAAAGGCTAAAACCTCAACCCAGCTCTGAAAATTGTGGATGGGATTGTGAACAGTGCGCAGTCATTGAGGGGACAATGAATCATATCAAGACATTACACCAGGAGTTTTCACAAGTTGGTCCGCGACAGTGACCTGATTAATGTTATTTGAATGCAAGAAGTAGTTAAAACATTTTATTGTTTTTTAAGATTTTTTTAGCACTTTTGCTTTATTGTGATAGTTTTGCTAGAGACAGACAGGAAGGACAGGTCAGGGAGAGAAGGGACATGCAGCAAAGGGCACCGGTCACTGCATGACGTTGCATGCGCTCTTAACCGATGAGCCACTGGGGTGCCACTGTTTTATTCTTCTTATTTGTGTAATTTTTTTAAAAAAGAATTCTTTCAGAATAATCAAATCCATCTGAATACAATCTCTCAAGTATACCAATAGTAATTTAGTCAGAGTTGATGCGTGTTGAGAACCAGACAACATTTGATGACTAATCAAACCAGAAATCCATGAAGTTTGCTCGCTCTTTCTTGCCGTTGTATGTAGTAAATCTTTGTTGACAGTAATTTCTGTCTCTTTGTATTTACAGAGGTCTGGAAACATTCAGTCACAAAAGTTTAAAAGGACTATGGTTTATACTTCAAAACCAATAACATATTTTAAACTTCAAAACATCAAACTCATAATATTACAAAATGGAAAGCCTGTTTCTAGCCAGACAAAAACCTACCAGAGGCACCATTTTCTGGGACAGAAATGTATCTTCAGTCATCAGTGAGGTTAGTAAGATACAGGGCTGACGACGCAGTACAAGATGTAACTAGATGTAATGATGGGCGTACCAATTTGCATTGTAGACACGTCAGACATTTGAATCATTATATTTCAGTTCACATAGTGGAACACTAACATAAAATGGACTAAAACAGAAACCATAATGAGCATTCTACTGTGAAAAATGTCCAGGCTGATACAGCATTAGACAGATATTGTATACAACAAATGGTGCCCCATGCTTTGATATTCGCTCACTACTGTGGTTGTATTGAAGGAGCTCATAAGGGATGTTTATTGCAGCATGACGTATTCAGACACCATGGTGGTTCAGCTGGCAGGCACATAATGTACCCACAACAACATATACAGTGGGACGTCTCGTGTTGCTATTGAAGAAATCAGAGCACTAAATATTGTTGAATGCCTGATCTACTTGGAGAGGGGCTGATTACGTCTCAGATATTACTGCTCTTTTGCTGGGCATGTGTACCTCTCTGTCCCTGTAACTCTTGTGTTTAGAGTCACTTTTTGCATGGTGCTCTTAGAATCATGGATACCAAGTTTGTTTCCGTTTTCTCTCTCACCTCACTGCTCTTCAGTCTGCATAAAAGACAGATGTTACATACATTTCTTAACAGCCAAACTTCTCTCAGAGAAGAGATCAGTCAGATGTTCAGCCGGGCACCTAAGTATTTGCTGCCCGCCATTAATTTTCACTATCAGAGCTGTAAAAATCTTTTGTATTACAGGTTTATGTTTTCAGTCAGATTTATACTTTTGACACCATGTGTAGCTCAAGTAGCCAGGCTAGTGAAAGCTGTATCATCAGACAATTTACACAAACAGTCACAGTGCTCTTAAATTAAATGTTGTTTGTTTACATAGACAATAAAATAGGTGATAAAACACAATCTTACAAGGCCTCTCAGCTGTCCATTATATGAGCTAGATGCTCACTCAGAGTTCTTATCTAAACAATGAGGCTGCTCTTAAAGCAGAGATAATATGACTTTTATAGAAACATTCAGTACTCTATAGCAAGTACAGCTGCAGTCCTTTATTGCATTATAAAAGTTCTTATAAAATCTACATTCCCAGGTAATTAAAGCAACAGTTTGGAGTTTGATTAACCACAAGCACCTTTCATCCATACTGACAGGGCTGAAATATATGGAAAACATTTACATTGACCAACGTACTTGCTCCCACAAATAATTATTGGAATGGTAATAAACATGTACATGACAAATGAAATCAATTTCTTTCATTTTAAAAAAGCACAGATCAGTTGCACAGTTAATTTCTTTTTAAATTCTTTTTAAATAATTTATTTTTTTCCCTGGTCTGTGCTTGCTCAGTATATTTGTGTTTCAAATCTTATCTCTGTTGATGAAATCAATGACGAGTCCAACAAAGTCGGTCACAAGCTCAGAGGCAGTAACATAGTTAATAACATCATTCAAATTTCTTGTTTTATTGAAATGACTATTTTCTTTTGAAAATACCTTAATTTACTGTTGAATGAAGTAGCTGAAACCAGAAAATTTCTGAGCCACCTTCCAGGGCTTTAGACAGTAAGATCACTGGCGTAGGTATACTCTGCTTGTCTTCTTTATTAAATTAACACAATCTGGGACGCAAACACAAAGGAGGTCATGTCGTCAGTCTGTGCCAGTTTTGTTTCTGAATTAGAACAAAAGCAGAATGTCAGTGGGAAATGTAGGGATCCAACATTCAGCAAGCATTTTCAGTTGCTCTTCCTGTGTTACATTTCATTTGTCTCCTCTTCAGATCTGAAGAATAAATGGCACCTGGTCGTTGATCGTCTCACTGTCCTGTTCCTAAAGTTCCTGGAGTATTTCCACAAGCTGCAGCTTTTCATCTGGTGGCTGCTGGAAATCCACATCATCAAAATTGTTTCTTGCTACATAGTCCTGGTCTCTGTCAAAGAGGTATGAAAGCTGTGTGCTCCCTTTCACACAGTATCTCACACTTGACATAAGAACATGGCTGAGCCTTTCAAAGGATATACACGGGAAACTTATTACATCTGTCTAGTGTGTTAAGGCGTCGTGTGAGAATACACAGACCAACTGAATGCTATGTTGGTGGTTTCTTCCATGTTTTCAGTAGATTTTGGATGAATGGTTAACAAATGACACCAACATCCTGAGGATATTCAGGCTGTTGGGACACACAAGTAACCATGTCTACCATGACTAATAACACAATACAATCCTGATCTACACAGCTGTATTCTATTGTATAAATTAAATTCACATTTATGTAATGTAATAATCATGTATGTATTGACCACCTTTGATAATGTTCAGTTTTTTTTTTTGCTTCACATTATATTAGTTGTACTATGTAGAAGAGAGCTGTGATGAGAGCGGCCATGGAAAAAGGGCATACTATATCCTAGCCGTTTTTGTCTTCATCGCCTGTATTGTATCCTGTGCAGGTGTCTTTGTTCAACTATGTGTTCCTGGCTTCCTGGGCCTTCGCGCTGCCGTACAGCCAGTATCGCCCACTTGCCTCCAGTGTTTGCACTGTCTGGACGTGTGTCATCATCATATGTAAAATGTTGTACCAGCTGAAGTCTATAGATCCGCCCTCCTATTCCAAGAACTGCTCTATGGTGAATCTCCTCAGTTAATGCTTATACACCTGAGTTATATAAGCTACACTATGTTATTTTTATTGCCGATGCACATTATATCTGAAGACATATCCATTACTCCATCCATGCATATATTTTACACCACCAGTATGTGTAGATTGTGATGATTGTTTTTTTTATGATAGATATTAAATAGTAAACACATTAGTATTCACATATTCAGTAAGCAGTTATCCTTTGTCAACTCAGCCAGCAAACTACACAGAGAAGCAGATCATTGAGATGAATGAGTCCCTGCTGTACAAGGCGCCTGTGGATCCGGCAAACTGGGTGGGCCTGGGGAAGGCTGACATCCTGTTGTACTACCTTAGGGTGAGAATGAAAACAATTACCAACCTCAAGTTGAGAATAATTACTTGAATTACAAAAAGAAGTGGTTCAAATATTGTATTACGGTGAAAATGAAATGGCCTTGTGAATTGAGGAGAATTTAAATTATCCCTCCCATCTCAACACCTTTGCTGCAGAACAACCTGTTGATGCTGGGGATTTTAGCATTCGAGGTGACCATCTACCGCCATCAGACATATTTCAGACTGAGGAACAAGCTGTCACCTCCCGCTGCAAGGATTATCTTCCACGATATCACACGACAGCACCTGGACATAGGCATCATCAGCTTCATCAAGTACTTCATCAACTACTTCTTCTACAAGTTCGGACTTGAGGTAGGTGGCATTGTAAAAGCGTTTGGATTTATACAATAAATGTTTTGTAGAGTAACTGAAAGGAATAATGTCTCTCTCCATCAATGTTGTTCTTACTGTAGACATGCCTGCTGCTGGTGGTCAATGTCATCGGGCAGCGTATGGACTTCTACGCCATGCTTCATGCCTTTGCCTTGATTGCTGTCATGTACAGGCGTAGGAGGAAAGCCATCGCTGAGATCTGGCCCAAATACTGCTGTTTTCTGTCCTGCATGCTGACATTCCAGTATTTTATCTGCATTGGGATTCCCCCTGCAGCCTGTAAAGGTTTGTGTAGTAGACAGGGCCTGACAGTGCTTCTAATGACAGTTAAAAATTGGATATGATAAAAATCACATGAGACACATTGCTTTTATTACTTATATTATTATATAATAATTCCTGCAGTGTAAGTATTCTGGTTTTATGTGAAGCCCTATCCTTTGTTTTTGTGAGGCCCTTATCGCCAATCCCGTACTGTTGAAATGTTCCAGAAAAAATCTTGTCATCCGATGTTCACTACTTGGATGATGTTGCTTGTATTTATTACAGATTACCCATGGAGATTTCCCAGCTCTGCTACAGACTCAAATGTGGTCAAGTGGCTCTACGTTCCAGATTTCCACACGCAGCCTAATCCAATGTTTCTAGTCTGTATGTGTCATCGACAAAGGATTTGTTTGGTTTGATTTAATTTTTCCAATCTATACATTTGATGACAATGATTGATTGTTCCTGAATGTTCCTTTTGATTGACTGCCTCCCCTCCTAGATGACTTCATGCTGCTGCTGTGCGCCTCTTTACAGAGGCAGGTGTTTGATGATGAGAACAAGGCAGCAGTCCGTCTTATGGCTGGAGACAATGTGGAAATCTGCAGAGATCTGGACGCAGCCACCTTTAGCGTCCATAACCCTGTCCCTGACTTCATCCACTGCAGGTAGAGCCGCAGCCTGCACCAACATCTGGCCAAGTGAACACATTACAAATGTCTTAAAGCCAAAATATACCCATAAAGCAGAACGTAACTTTTGCATTTTTAGGTGTTCATGAATTGAGATCTCACTGATTTTCCTCGGCAATTACACTTTAAAATTAAAGCTTCAAAATTAGTACTTTAAAATGATGTATTTGTACCAAAAGCTACGTTTACATCTTACGTTATCCATATGTGGTCTGGCTGAACAAAATCATTTCTGCTTAACACTGATATGCAATTTTCCTTATTTGGATATTGCATCTTGACAATTAGTGCCAAAATATTTACTATCCCCAAAATTATTAACTTGCGATTTGTAATTGAACATTAAATACTTTGCAACTACCTCAGGCTGAAGGTTGTCACTGTGTTATGAGGTTGAATTTGTGTTAGAGAAGTTGTGCAATTTTATTTTAAAAATAATTTTTCCTTAGATAACATCTTGGTATATTCAAAATAAAATGAAACTTTTTTCTTTTTTTTTTACCTATTATAGAGATTTTCATCCATATGAAATTAACATCTGGAGGAGAAAAATACATAATACAGACGTAACAACTTTTTTCTGCAACAATTGTAAATCAGATGAAACTTATGTTTAGTATATTTAGAAAGAAATAATCAGAAAATTGATCGCATAGTTAATAGCACCAATAAGTTACAAACTTTTCCAGTGACACAGTTAAGAGGAGAAGACCAGGCAAATTATTATAGGTATTTTTATTATTATTATAATTAAGGTAACTGGAGAATTCACACCGACAGGAGTAAGTCACAAATTGCACATCCTTTTTTGGCTTCCAAAGATATCTTCGTCTCCACTTGCAACAACGACATGACGTATAGGTGCTTGCTGCGAAACCGCGTTCCGTCAGTAGAGACGATCGATGCACAGCTCAGTAGAACACATTTGTTGTATTTGGCTGCTACCTGTGTAACTGTAGAAAATGTACGTGAATAAGTTGCCTAATAAGAACATACTTGCTCAGCAGACTCCTTTCTTAAATAAATAGAGCTAAAAATACGATAGATGTCTGTCACTCACGTTAGCAGCAGAGAGATGTCATTGAATACCCACTAAATATGCACACTTCAGATTTCTGACTTACACCTCACCGTGCTAGGGTACTGACCGCGAACAAAAAAAAAGAGGGAAGAGAAGGTTTCGAGGACGAGGAAAATAAAGACAGAGCTAGAGCATCCTGACCTGTCCACAGTCATTGATTATATGCTCCTCACATTCCACTGTTTTGATGCGCAAAGTGGACAAGTCTTTTATTAACGCACTCTGTGTCCATCAACAAGCCCTTGTAGAGCGAAAGAGAGCTGCGCAGCCCGTCTGTCCACGCCACAGCAATTCTGCACTTATTCCATCGTTTCCCTCCAGGATCGAATTACGGATACGGGGCGGAGGAGAAATCCATAATCCACAAAAACACTCTGTCCGTCACTCCACGACTCAGATGCTTTTGGCCTGTACTCTAACTCAATAAATAGCTTTTAAGTATGGAAAAGGTATTTTCTCCCCCTGATGAAGAAGGACACTCACTCAGCTATTCCGGCCCATCAGCACAGTGTCCGATCCGAGCCCACTTCATCAGGGCTCCTTCCTGAACAGCGCTACTGCGGTCCCATGTTTTCCCTCTAATCCATCATATTAATGTACGCTGCTTCCTATTTGTTGACTGGACGCATCATGTTAATGGCTGCTCATACAGCAGATGCTCTCACGTGAGAACGCCACATCCATGCACATGCATTTTGCATTAAGTAAACAGACAAACAGAATATACAGTGTACCTGGGCTGAGTGACAGGAGTCAGGTTACAGCTCTCAATCCCATTCATTGATCAGTGTCCCGACACTAAGTGATACACTAAGTGTGATTGATGGTTAGAGTATGCACACAACATAACAGAATGAATTTAAGTGTTGTTTTGACTTTCATGTGGCAAGTATGCATCCTGATACGTAACTTGAGGATATGTCATGAAAAGGCAGGGTGCTTTGTTTAGAACACATCCTGTCTACTTCACCCGTCATTGGACAGCAATCTCGAGTCTTCAGTATGTTATAAAATAAAGTAATATTCTTAAGTAATTTCAGTAAAAACACACACACATTTTGCCATTTTGCAGTTGTGCCAAGTCAGGTAGTTCACAAGTCGTGTCATAAGTCTTTAACAAATCAGGATCATTTCATTGCATTGCAAAAAGTGGCTCAGCTGACTAACGTTGTGTCGTGCACTTTCATCGCCTTTCCTTGTCTACAGCCAGGCGTCGAGGTGAGATCAAAAGTCATTTACTGTCTGCATTCACCTTTCCTCGTCATCTTCTAGATCCTACCTGGATATGTTGAAGGTCATAATGTTCAGCTACCTGTTCTGGTTTGTTCTCACCATCATCTTCATCACCGGAACCACACGCATCAGTGTATTTTGCATGGGCTATTTGGTGGCCTGTTTTTACTTCCTGCTTTTTGGCGGTGAGCTGCTGCTTAAGCCAATCAAGAAGATTCTCCACTACTGGGACTTCCTGATCGCCTACAACATCTTTGTGATAACTATGAAGAACATTCTCTCTGTGAGTATTCTGTATTCCTTGTGTGTGTGTGTGAGATGTTTTAGAACAAGCGTGTTATGTAATATGTTGACTAGAATTGTTTAATAGTTCATGCCTACTCAATTATTTAGCATTATGTGTGTGCCAAAATATGACTTTTGGCAGCCGAGAAGATTCTTTTTGACTTTGTTTTGTTATGTTCGTTACAAACTAAAAATGTTTCATAGTGGTATACTTAAAAGGTTTCTTCTTGCTGTCTCGGTAGATCCTTGCTTGTGGCTACATCAACTCCCTGCTTGTGAAGCACTGCTGGTTAATCCAGTTGTTAAGCCTGGCGTGCACCATTAAAGAGTACAAAATTGACACAAACCAAGAACACCTAGGTAAGACAATTCACCGTTTTCTTGCTTTTATTCATTTTTTAAATACATATTTGACTAGACAACATACTCATTTTAGCATTATGGGAGGTATAAATCCTATAAATCTGATTACATTGAAAATGGCTGTTCTCACAGCTGACATTTTGTGCTTTCATAATAGGAAAAGCACAGATGTAACTAATAACATTAATGATGCCTCTGTTCCATTCAACTGTGCCAGTGAGCAAACATGGACGATATCAGAACACAAGAGCTGGCACACTTACTATAAACAGAAGGAACGTGTGTTTGGCAAGCTCAAATGTCAGCTCGGTATGGGGTCACTTTGTTGTGGTGTGAACATTTTTTTTTCTCATTTCATTCAATCCCTGTTCCACATACACGTGATAATGAGTTAAATCTGGTGGATTCACTTGACCAGGAGTTGGAGCCCATCAGATTTAGTTAACAAGGTGGAATTTAGAACAAATATAACATATAATGTTTATATAAATGTAATACAAAACAATAGTCCTGACTGTTGGGTCATTATTAAAGCCATAGTTAGTGGCTGGTGACTGATCAAAACTCTGACACACTCTGTAAAGCTGAACATTAAGCGCAACAAAGTTTGTACCTAACATATACATGTATATGGCTGTGGTGTGGGTATGTGTGTGTTTTAGCTGCTGAGGACCGCTGTGACCTCCCCAGTGATGAAGCAGGGATCATCTGGGACAGTATCTGCTTCGCCTTCCTGCTGCTTCAGAGACGAGTTTTCATGAGCTACTATTTCCTCCACGTGGTGGCTGATATCCGAGCATCACAGATCCTGGCGTGCAGGTACAACCATGATATTTGAAGCTTACGGGATTTCTACCATAAATCCGAATCAATGTCTATGGCCCTGTGTTAGCCCCATCAAAACGTACGAGCAAATAGGGTTTTTTGATATTCTTCACCATTTTACTATAATTAGCTGCCAAAGTTGAGTTATTTGGTTTATTCTCCAACCTGTGCTATGTCCCATGAATGAATGAGTCTGTTGTAACCAAACATGGCTATGTACACCTCACACATTTACATCATATGACCCGATGATGGTACTGTAGCTAGACAGTTAAATTTTTGTCAATAACTTTTGAACTGGACATAGTAGAAACAATCGTTTATTGATGTCTCTGGTTTTTCAATACCACAGTAGAGCATTGCTCTGCCTTGGCTGCGGTATGCAGGTTTTATACATTATAGTGCAAGGAAATACATGGGACCAGTTTGCCGTACTTTCAGTGACTATTACTGATAGGTATTGTATTGTTGTGTATGTGTGTTTGTGTTTCAGAGGTGCAGAGCTTTTCCAGGCCACCATAGTTAAGGCGGTGAGAGCCCGATTGGAGGAAGAACGCAAATCTGTGGAGCAGCTGAAGAGACAGTGAGGAGACACTAAATATTTAATCTATTCCATATATGGCACTTGACAACGGTGGATTTGTATTAATCATCATTTATTAATTAATGTTTTAAAATAATCCCACGTCTTTTTCTGTATTAGACCAGCGGTTCTTTGATATAAGTAGTCCAAGACAGAATGGTGGAAAATTTTGAATTTTTTTTATAATTGGATACCACACAATTAGATACTACAGGAAGAGTCCAAATTGATTATTTTGCATTATATTTCCAGTATAGGAATTAATTTGTATTTCAGCACTTTGAGATCACTTCTATAGTTCTGCCCATTAATTAACATGTTTGCTTGCTTTGATTTCATGAAATTGTTTTTCAGAAATGTGCATAACAATGTGGACACTTCATTTAATTTAGTAAACAGGAAGCCATTTGAAGCCTATTCTGAGATAAAACCAACTCCTGACTCAGATCAGATAGTGTTTCCAGGAAGCCAGCTCGTATTATATCAATCTACATAAAGTCAATGTATTTCCACCACTTATGTTACCTCAGGAGTCATTCATGAACTCTGATAAGATCCACTCACCCTCCCTAATGAGCACTCCACTGTTACACGATGTAGCTAATTTCCATATGAAGCTCTGAGATATTTATGGTCAGTGCTCAATGTTCTCCCGTGTTGATACCTTTGTGTCTCTCCACTGTCTCTGATCAAATCAGGATGGACCGCATTAAGATGAGGCAGCAAAAGTTTAAAAAGGGCAAAGAGAAGATGATGAGCATGGCCCAGGAATCTGGAGAGGGCCCGACCCTCATTCAGCCAGAGGAGGATGACGACGACGGTATGGCGACGGCTGTCAGCGCCTCTGTCCATTTGTAGTAATATCATGATTCAAGAAGTGGTCATTGACGTTACTTGAATTAATAAGAGACTGTAGAGATGTTGTTAATTGATGGCATGTTTTTTTTCCATTCATTTTAAGTGCTGTGTCTAAAAGAACAGCATCATAGAATGGACATATTTTTGCCTTGAAAGTTCACAAAAGCACTGATTTGCTCATGAAATGTTGCACTGATTTATTTGTGAAATTTTAGGAGCACAGCGAACGAAAGCCAAGGCCAAAAAAAAGCAGTGGTGGAGGCCGTGGGTTGACCATGCTTCTAGTAGGTTGACCCCCAAACCCCTTTTTCTCTTCCTCCACTTTGATCGGCCCTTGTGTCCTTGACCAGAACGCTGAGGATTCCCATACTGCCCCTGGGCTCTGAAGGCACACATAAGCCAGACTTTAGGCCTTTTCTGTCTCTATTTAAGGCCCCCTGCAACTTGCAGAAAAACAGCGTATGGAGAGACGCTTAAGCCTCAAAAAGATCTGTGTTGGTAATGATAGACAGCAGGGCTACCTTTAATAGACACGATGACATGTTAAGGAAAGAGAAAATGACTAATGTCTGGATGTCTGACCTGAAGAGCTCACAGTAGAGAATCTCTCTGTAAAGAAAGATTTTAATGCAAAGACATGAAGTCAACTTGCCTTTATTCTCAGTACTGGAATAAAGGATGAAGGGTTGATTCATTCTTTGCCTGTAGACATGATCACCCAACAGGTGTTACCCTGAAAAGAATTAAATTTGGATTGAAGCTGTGATCAAATAAATATATTACAAGCTGTCTGAGTTAATAGTTTTGGTAGCCTGTTTGGAATGAACTCATGTCTCATATCTTCACTCCACCCCACGTGACATTTTCAAATTATGTTTCCATTTTATCTCTCTGTCATTTGATGCTTCATCTTCACATCCCAGCATCCTCCCTCACCCTTCACCCACTGTCGTTCTTCTGTTCAAGGACATAAGTCAGCCTTGTATCCCATTGCCACACTTGGAAGTGGAATCATTTACTCTGTCAATTTAAGGCAACTGTGCTACTGTAATAAGAGTGTGTGTGGTCATACTAGGATTATATCAGCCGTACTAACACATGTCATATTCATCCAGTCACGTCTCGGCTGTTTTTCCACAGTGTGTGTATGTCATGACTTACTTTGGAAAAAACAGATTCACATATAGTTAGGCTCTCTGTGTACAGTGTCATATTCATCATCATACCAGAAAGGGAGCTTTCACTGAGTCTCATTTTTCTTCAGACTATGACTGAATTTGCTTTCTGTTTCACTGAATCTAACTTCACTGCCATCTCCCCCTCAGTGGTTAGAAGTGGGGACTATTATTTGTTTGAAACGGACAGTGAAGAAGAAGAAGAGGAGGAGGAGAAAAAAGAGGAAGAACTGCCAAAGAAGTCAGCATTTCAGGTGATTTCAATCAGTTCCAGTCTGAATCTGATTCTTTTGGTATTTCTGGTATTATTGATGGTTATTTGCCATTCAGCAGAGCCGAAAAGCCACAAAATAAAAATAAACCTGTTATCTATGATGTATTGCAGTAGTTTAAAATGTCCAGCAGCAGAATGGCACGTAAGTTAGAATTTGTGCACCCTTTAAACAATAATACATTGAACAGTTCAGGGTTATTTAAAAGTAGTGATGATGAAAAAAAACCTTCTAAAATCCATAATCCATTACTTTTTTTGTGCTATGGCATTTTTAGTTTATCTTAAATCTCTCTTTATTCTGGATGTGTTTGGTATCCTTGGAAACTTTGGTCATTTCACTCTAAAATAAATGTTAAGGCATAGATTTCTATTCTGCCTCATGATAACTTTTTTGAGTTCTTTCCTTTCATCCAGGAAGATGAAATCACCTCCATTCACCTTTATCCGCAACTGCCTCATAACACAGTTAACCCCTAAAGTTATTAACACAATGAAGCTGTCTTCTACTAATCCTCTCCCACCCTGTCCTCTCTTTGTAGCGAGCTATTGGGAAGTTTGCCTCTGCTGTTTTGGCTCTGCCCAAATCTATCATTAAGCTGCCTAAAACTATACTTCAGTATGTGGTGAAGGCAGGCAAGGTATTCACCAACAGAACTAATAGCTTGCTTTTTGCATGTATACTCAAGTTTAACCATACACGCCACTGAAACTTGCATTTCCATCTCATATCCTGCATTTTACTTTGGCACTAATTTGCATATATTAACCTGAAATCTACTTCACATTTAGTAGATGTTTCATTCCACATTTCCCCACAGTGCTGTAACTTAAACCTGAGCATCAAAAAATGACTTGAAATGGAAATGTTGTGAGTTTGGATCTCTCTTCATGTTACTGCCTGACTGACCAGAGAGGTTTGCATGATCCTCAACGCTTTGAAAATGTGTTTTCTGTCTGTTTTGACCCTTCGATTTGGTCTGCTGCTCTGCTTTTCTGGGATGGTTTAAAACCAGCGGATGCAAAGGAAATTATATTTACTATGCTCCTTAAAACCAACTGTATCGTCTTTTAGTAATGTTTCAATATTTTGTTCGCTTGCTGTTGCTCTTGTATAATTTGCTGCCTTCCATCCTCAGCCTTTTACCATTTAAAGGATACTTAACTGTTCTCTCTTCTCCAGTTTCTGTACCACGCCTGGATCACAGACCCCAAAGCTGCTCTGAGGGAACGAGGCAAAGAGAAACGCAAATTTTGGAAGAAATATACCAAGGGAGTTAGACACAGGAAAAGCAAGAAAGATAGTAAGAAAGTCCTACAAGATCACAATATTCATCCAACAGGTATCAATGTTAGTCGAAAAAAGAGTTTGATGATGTTTTTACTGCATTTCAGCAGGTCATGTGACCATAGAGCTCGGTGAGCTGTCAGATGGGCAAGAAAGAGAAGAGGAGAATAAGACATCTGATGGTCCAGGTTGGTTTCACATCGAAAAATAGAGAGAAGAGAGAAAAAAATCGGAGAAATAACAGTTTTGTGGCTTAAATCAAAGGGCTAAATTTACTAGTGCTGTCTGGAATTTATGATTAATGTGATTATGCTTTGAAGTAAATATTAATATTAAAATAGTAAATAGTCAAATTTAAACTGGGAACTGTGTTTCATATATCTCTCTATTAGACAATATCATCAAACGAGTTTTCAACATCATCAAGTTCACGTGGGTGCTGTTCCAGACAACAGTGGACAGCTTCACAAAGTGGATGAATGAAGTGTGCAAGGAGTACATCGACATCTCCACTGTTCTGCGCATTGAGCGCTGCATGCTGACCAGGGAGGTCAAAAAGGTACAGAGAACGTCTTCTGTCAGGTTTGATGTGCATTTTAAAAGTCGGTTGTTCCTATCAATCAATTCAATACTTTGTAGAAATTGAACATAGGAAAGCCTTTGGCATAAATAATGGCTCATATTAATAAATGCTCTGTTATGCAGCTTCTGTAATCTTCTGAAAGTTCGCATGCCTGATTTGGTTAGAAATGGACTTCTCTTTCCAGGGTAATGTGCCATCCAAAGAGAGCATCCACATCTACTACCAGAAGGCAATGAGGCTCAACATGTCCAGGGAGTCCAGTCTAGATCAGCTCAGCGAGGATGAGTCAGGGTCCAACAGGGTCCGAAGGAGGCTAAGAGGCTACCGCATGGAGAGCCAGGACTCCACAGCTTCCAGAGACAGCATTTCCAGGTACACCACATCTCATGGTGGTCATCAGCAATGCTATATGGGAGATCAAAGAAATACCATTTGAGAATGTTTTTCGTGTTGTTTTTTTTTCCCCCATGTACCTTGTCTTTTCATGTTAAACTTTGCACACACAGTGCACACACTGCCAGTTTATGACTGACATGTCCCGCAGTGAGGATATTGTTTCTTGCTTTGATTATCATACTGGGGGGGGCGTGTCATCTTCATTTTGCTGCATATGATGTTATCATGGTCATTTTGTTTTTATGACACCGTAAATGGAGAAACCCATGCTGTGTTATCTTGTCATATGTCCATTCCCATCATTTATCGCTCCATCTCATCACCTCTCAGTGCCTACACTGAAGCTACCATGCTGTTTTCTCGCCAATCCACCCTCGACGACCTTGATGGAATGCCGGAATGCATTCTCAAAACGAGCGAGCGTGCCAGGCCCAAATTACGCAAGATGTACAGTATGGATATGTCCAATTCGTCAGCAGAAAGTGGCAGCAGCTTCGTGTCCAGGTGCCTTTCGTCTGCATCATCCATACACAATTATTTCTTTTAGCTGATCATGGATATTAAAAAACCCTTGTAGTTTCTCTCATTTTCTCTATATAATTGACTTTAGATAGGAAATCTCCAGAAGACCTTTGGATAGTTGTTGTTTTATAGAAGTCAACATCAAAGTTGTATTCATGTGCAACTGAACAAATCAAAAATGTACTTTTATTGGTAAGCTATCACTGGAGTGCAGTTTTACAGCTTACTCTAAATTGTCAAATATCCGTAAATTCTCATCTTGTGGAAAACAACCTTTTTCAGATTTTCATGTTTAAATTAAGTTGAAGCATTACATGTCAGTTCTCCACTTTTCTTTATGAAACTCTTCCATATCCCATCAGACATCCATTGATTTGTCTTATGCAACAGTGGTTGGTTAGAGTAAAAATCACTTCACTTAGGAGGTTTCCAGTTTTAAAAAAAAAACTTAGTTAAATACATTATTTGAACCAATTAAACAAACCCTGCTTTTGTTTTCCCCCTACAGTGAAGCAACCCAGTGTGTGACGCTGTACTCAAGACAGGGCACTACAGACACTATAGAGGAAGTGGAGGATGAACAGGATCAAGGGGAGGACAAACAACGAGGGCACTGGGAATCTCAACCGGCAGAGGAGAGCCAAGGGGCTGAGGGTGGCCTCTGGAGCGATGGACAACCCAGAGAAACAGAGGAGGAGGAGGAAGAAGGAGTAGAAGAAGAGGAAAGGCATGAGGGAGTAGAAGGTCAGATGGACCCAGCTGGAGACCTGCATTCTTGGGAGTCATTTGGTCCAGATGAGGGCCCCTCCCTTCGTGTGGAGGATGCCGAATCTGCTCCTTCTGCCCAGGAGAAGGACTTCATCACTGACAGCGAAGACGGGGGAGGACAGCAGGACTACATGCAGGCAGAGGGGCGGGCGGGGCGGGGCTCCCCCCCCCCCCCCC
>OMNV01016293.1:23632-47089 GCA_900303265.1 Brotula barbata | reverse complement strand
CCGATACAGATGCCTCCAAAACATCTGATGCTGAAGTGCCTCCCAGCTACAGCAAAGCAGTCAGCTTTGACCGCCTGGAAGTTAGTGATGATGACAGTGACACTGATAGAAGGAGACTTATGCTGATGACCCCTGACAGCCGTTCAGAAAGCAGGTCGGACCTCTTGGTGCCGTCTATGACCACCGACCTAACTGCCAGTGAGCTGCTGCTCAACAAGTAAGTCCAAAGGAAGCAAGCAACTTACAATCAGCGTAACATGACTACAACTTTTTTATTTGTAAGATCAATACACACAGATTGCCTCAGTTCAGTCTTTATGTGGCTGGATAATTCTTTGTGCCATCCGCATACACTTTACATGCACTGATATAGACATTGTTTATATCCCGAAGCAATAAATGGCCATGTGGCGTCCCAGATGTTGATTGATTCAGATTTGCATCATTCTTAAGATTATAAAAACCGCAAAACAGTCCAAGGTGTAGTATTAAGTTTGAAAGATCAAATCACCTCTCTTTCTGCTTCTGTTCAGGATGTTTTATGATGAGGAGCTGGACCAGTCAGAAAAATTCTACCAAAGCCAGCCTCTAATCTTGCAGCTCGGCTATGCCCTCTACAATATGCTGGTGGCTCACTCAGAGATGGTCTGCTTCCTGGTGATTATTATCAACCACATGGTGTCAGCATCCTGTGCTACCCTGGTCCTTCCCATCTCCATCTTTCTCTGGGCCATGCTATCTGTGCCCCGGCCCAGCAAGCGCTACTGGATGACAGCCATCATCTACACTGAGGTACAGTTTGATACAGATCTTGGCCAGAGTGCCACATCGTAAGACCCCCCATGATCATTCTCAGAAGGTATGAATAACTTTAGGACCTAATTGTGGGAATGTGGGCAGTTTTCATTCAAATGAGATGCACTTAACTGTGGAGAAGAAGGCGGGTCTGGGACCTGAAGATGGACAGGACAAGCGTGCAAATAAATATAGTAGGCCTAATAAATGTGCGTAAGTCATTAACCACAATAAATTACATCTGTTGATGGTTTGCTGACGGCCAGCACAGATTTTTCAATTATCTTTTATTGACATAATGGCCTGCAGATGTATGAAATTTATTTTGTGCAGACTTTACTGTATGTAGGCATCGAACATAGAACATTTAGAACACACACATAACCTATGGCTACGTAGATTCAGCAATCATAATCTGACCACCACTTTGACCTTTGTGTTGTTTTTCCTCTAGGTCACCATCGTCATCAAGTACTTCTTCCAGTTTGGCTTCTTCCCCTTCAACCATAACAAAATGGAAAAGAATAAACCATATCACCCTCCCAACATCATTGGTGTGGAGAAGAAGGACGGTTATGTCCACTATGACTTGGTCCAGCTGCTGGCCCTCTTCTTCCACAGATCCATCCTGAAGGTGCCTGCAAACACATTACATATGAACCTGAATATATGAAGTATTGCTGGTTCCTGTTCAAAATATTTGATAACTTACGGTGACGCTTTGTAGCTGATGCTAATATTTTCAAAGTGAAGTTCACATTAGGGACATTTTCAATAGCGCCACAGTAATAACAGTAACAATTCTAACAAAGGTGAAAGGAAAACAAAATTTCCCTGAAGGTTTTCCTTTGATCTGGGCCGTAATTACAGTATTTCACATTCTACATTGTTTCATCCTCCCTCTCATCCAGTGCCATGGTCTGTGGGATGAAGAGGACCCCAAAAAAAAGAAAGAGCCAATCCGTAACAGTGAGTCAGAGGACGAGCAAAGATACATAGATGACAGTGACAAAGAGAAAGAATCTTCACAGACTCGTGACAGCCGAGGATCCACTCACACCTTGAGATCCATCAACTTTGGGAGTTCCATAGATTCAGGACCCGTTCAGGTGCACTACCCACAGCAGCAGACCTACCAGCGTCGCAAGAGCTCCAGTGGAGGCTCACACATTTCTCACCGATCTGTTCCCTCTTCTGCAAGGTCCAAAAGAGGTAAAGGCCATTTGCTGCTGACTATGAAACAATCAAAAAGCAGTTCTAATTGTTCATTTGTAGCCATGATTATTTTTCCTCTTCTAAATCATGTATTAGGTTAAATTTTGACAAAACTAACAGATAATGGTGTGGTATCTTGTGATCCACAATTACTCCTGCATGTCTAAAAATGTTCTGTTTTGGAATTCTGCATCAGTGACGTGCCTCATGGCTCATTTACAACCAGAAATGTAAATGGTTTCCACAGGAAGTACCACTTCCCACACCAGCAGCCGCAGAGACGGCAGCGAGGCCAGTGTCCACCAGAAGAGCCGAAAACAGATGATCATGGAGAAGTTGAGAGAGCAACTCTTCAAAGCAAAGGCTTTCCTTATAAAGCGGTACGACCCATCACGTTTGGCATAGCATACATGAGGAGTAAATCAATAACCTTTTGAAGGCATACGGTACATTTGGACCTTGATTCACAGATATCCCATATTATTAACCAGTTTAATTTCTGTAAATGTAAGTACTAAACATGATATGACGTTAATAAAGATTGCACCAATGTTTATTCGGAGATATAACCAGCTGTCCTCAGTGACTTATTGTGATTTATTATAAAATGTAATAAAGCATAGCAAAACAAAGAGAGGTATATGTGATTTATCACATTTGATGCTTTTTCACTGTTTCCTCAATTTATATGGGAGATGAAAACATTACATCTGGAGTGGTGATAATTTTCAGCAATTTCATATGTTTAATAACTTTTTATTATTATTTTTATTATCCACCCCGATACTTTTGTAGGTTCATGGAGATCTATCTTCCTATGCGTCAGTTCTTCTATGACCTGATCCATCCAGAGTACAGCGCTGTAACAGATGTCTATGTGTTGATGTTCCTTGCTGACACTGTGGATTTCATCATCATTGTGTTTGGATTCTGGGCATTTGGTGTAGGTGTTAACCCCAATAACAATGATACCATCAGGCATTCTATTTAGCTTTCTTCTGGAGAGGGAATTAATTTCCAGACTTATTCTGGGTCAGGTTTAATCTTTATTTTACCTCTTCCTCTGTAGAAACACTCAGCAGCAAACATCACGTCATCTTTATCAGAGGATCAGGTACCTGGACCCTTCCTGGTCATGGTGCTGATCCAATTTGGGACCATGGTGGTGGATCGGGCCCTCTACCTCAGAAAGTCTGTTATGGGCAAGGTCATCTTCCAGGTCATCCTGGTCTTCGGCATTCATTTCTGGATGTTCTTTATCCTTCCTGGGGTCACAGAGAAGTAGGAAATCAATTTAACTTAATTTCATGTAGTGTCTATTTAAAGTCTTTAAATCAAGTTTGGGATCCTTCTCTCGTGTCCCAATGTCCTTGAATGCCACAGTGACTGATCAAATAAAAATAAGGCCAAAAAATGACAAGACCTCTCTAAAGGCTGTCTCAAAATGTGATGTATAATAATAGACAAACAATCAGAAATGACTGAGATATTCTTTTACAAACAATATTTTCCTTCTATTGCAGGCGTTTCAGCGAGAACACGGTTGCTCAGATGTGGTATTTTGTCAAGTGCATCTACTTTGGCCTGTCAGCCTATCAGATTCGGTGTGGCTATCCCACCCGCGTTCTGGGAAACTTCCTCACCAAGAGCTACAATTATGTCAACCTCTTCCTATTTCAAGGGTGAGTTGGTTTGGGAATGAGTCACTGTCTCCATCTGGATAAACAGGGCCAAGGATGCTGCTCGTCATACAGTTATCAACTAGACAGTGTCCGAAACACAAATAGTAAGAGACAAACAGGGCAGGTTATTTGTTTATGTCTTCAAAGGCGCATAGTTCAATAGAGGATATTCTAAGAATTCAATTTAGTCTGGTGTAACACGACGTGGGAAATCCAGAGGCTGTGAGAATCTAAACCTCTGATTTTATTTATTTTTGGTACAAAGAAATTCATGAGCTGAGGTTTGGTGTTGAACTCCTACAGCTAGTCAATAGTTATCAATAAAACTGACCCCTCGCGTGATATTGCACCTTTAAATGCAGTTTATGAATAAAGATATAATGTGACCGTGATATGTGAAGCCTACTATTACCCAGGATAACTGTGTGTGCTGGTTCCAGGTTCCGTTTAGTACCCTTCCTGACAGAGCTGAGAGCGGTGATGGACTGGGTTTGGACAGACACTTCGCTCTCTCTGTCCAGCTGGATCTGTGTGGAGGACATCTACGCACACATCTTTATACTCAAATGTTGGAGGGAATCTGAAAAGGTTTTGATCATTGTGGCTTTTATTCCTGTTGGAATTTCTATTTCAACAAGTAAGCCTAGCTCTAAAAAGTCTCTCAAAGTTCTGTTTTGTACAATGATTACAAAGATCATTTGATAAAAATGAAATTATATGGGCTGTATCATGATTGAGAGAGAATTTGATGAGTTGTTCAGCTATATATGAAACAATAAGAAGGTTGATATTCCTTCAAATTCACGTCAATGAATTCTGTGAATTGGAACAGTAAGTAAATCACTCTTCCAGTCTAGTTCCAATACCTCCATTTCTGAAGGTTTTGTTACTATCTTTGCTAATATATCCTGATGCAGTGAAAGATAGAACAGATCAATAATGGAACACTAAAGCAATAAGAATTGATCTTGCATCATTTGTCCCGTGTCTCATCTGTCCACAGAGGTATCCTCAGCCGCGAGGCCAGAAAAAGAAGAAGGTGGTAAAATACGGGATGGGAGGAATGATCGTAGCGCTGCTGATTTGTATCGTCTGGTTCCCTCTGCTTTTCATGTCCCTTGTCAAGTCTGTCGCTGGAGTAATCAATCCACCACTGGATGTCTCCCTCAAAATCACCCTGGCTGGCTTTCAGGTGAGAACAAGTTTGCCCAACTGACAAAGAGCCCAAACAAGTGTAAGTGCAAGAGACTAAATTGGGTAGAAGAAGAACTCCGCAGTTACAGCATCATCCTTATTATTGAATAGCTTGTTGAGCACAGAGAGCTCAAAGAGTAAATGGTTGATAGACTGGAATTTAAAGCATTTAACATACTTTCAATCTACATACCAAACAAAAACGGAAGTTGGTGTGATTGTTAAAGACCACTGATTAGAAACAGAAACCAGATGAACCCGATTATATTTCCTGGCTGCAGGCTTTAATGTTTTTTACTCGAGAACTTGGACAGACGTAAAATTGGCTGCAGTTACCAAGTTTTGCAGTAGCAAAAATCTATTTCTACATACAAATCACGTCATAGAAGAATCAATCCAACATTTGTTTTTGGTTGTATGTCATAAATATAGAGACTATTGTTGTTTTCTTCTTCTCTTCCCAGCCCATCTTCACCATGAGCGCTCAACAAAAACAACTGCAGGATGTGTCTAATTCTGAATTTGAAGGCTTTGTGAGGAAATATTATGGTAAAGATGTAAGTGTACTGCCTTGTGTTATCCACAAGTTGTGGGATGAATAATAAAAAATCCCTATTTACATAATAAAATTGCTTTAATTGTTTGTGGAAGGTGATATGATTCACGTTACGTCATATCTGTGATGTACCTCTTACATATTCACATTATTTTCTGGCTAAGTATTACCCAATTTAAACCCAATCAGCAGATTTGGATTATATTATACACCATTACAAAAGTCACATTTACACTCTTTGTTTAGATCACTTTGGTGGCACTCTAATCAGTGTAAAAATGCTCAGTGAGATCTGAGTCAATGACTTTCCCTGTGTATTTTATGCTGAGCGTGTGGTTTTGTGGTTTGGGTAGGAAGCCCTGCAGTGGCTGGAGGGTTACATGGCAGAGGACCTGATTATCGCTGAGCTGGAAGGCAGCTCTAACTCCCTATGGACCATCAGCCCCCCCAGCAGGAGCAATCTGATAGACATGCTGAGCTTGGAGGAGGAGGAGTTCCCCATCACTGTGTCCTGGTCCATGCAAAGGTACAAGACAAGTAAAGAAAGAAAGAAAGAAAATATAACGAAAAATGTCAATGTGACTAAATGTAACTAACTAAATATACTTGTATAAAATCGATGTAAATGGGGTGATATAGTATTACATTTCGAATTTTACACATTACAACCATAAACATTTTTTAAATTTGATAAATAAACCTTTAACTCATATTTGTTATCGGTCCACACAATCCTGTACCGAACAGTTCAGGCGTACTCAATGGATTTCTGATTGATTTAAATGAACCTTTTCCCATTAGCTCATCCTTAATAATTGAGTAAAGTAAAGCATAGAAAATTCTCATTTTCTGATTTTAGGACATCCTATATACACATTATAGCAACACTTTTTAAAGCAGTATTAATTTCTCATCAAATTCGCCTGGTTCATAATGTGTTTGGTAAGATTTTATGCCAGTGTCCCTGGAATGTCTTCTAACAATTTTGGTAACTGGGCATTTTCCAGGAATTTAAAATGAAATGTCGTGTTTCAATAAAGATGATTTTATTCTGCTTGTTTGTGATCTATTCCCGTTTCCCAAAGCAGCATTTACGAGTCCTCTTTCAGAACATCTATCTACTTGCTGCAAGCTTGTGGATGGCAAAAATAATCAATCAAGTTTAAAATGGAAACAGTGCCCTCTTATACGCAAGTACGTTTGTGTAAATGACCTCAAAAGTTCTTTCAGTTGATTTTATGAGATTTTTTCTCTTGTGTAATCCAATCAGGAACCTCAGTCTTGGTGCCAAGGCTGAAATAGCGTCTGGAAAACGAGTGACGAATTTAGATGCCACAACAAAGCTGGAGCTCATACAGCTTTTAAACAGGATAGACAATCGCACATCCGTGTGAGTGTACAACCCTTCATAATGGTGACCAGTACACAATCATTTCCGACAAAATGCCTATCCTATACGTTGCTAAAATGTCACTGAGAGCGTAAACAAAGGGAATCTTTAATCTCACTTTCACTGCAGTCACATTCTGCTCTACTTTCTTCATCTGCAGGATCATTAAAGATATTTTCCCACGCTACCTTCGAGCCCCCAGTGACTCGGACGCGAAGCCTGTTGAACAGCTGTATGAGAAAACTGAAGCAGGTATAACTGGCCTGTTCTGAGACTCTGTGACCTAAGAGATTGTCTGAACTGCACGACTTGAATGACACCAGAATGAATGAACATTTGTGAGGTTCCTTGTAATGGTATGAACTGCTGTAGTTACTGAAATGGCTTCGTTCTTTATTTCTTTAGGTGAGAAAATGATGGACATAAGTTTGTCCTTGATGCAAGCTCAAACTGACTCAAAGCAGATCCAGGAGTGGTGGGTCGTCAACCAGACGCAACGGGGCCCGATAGAAAAGATTTCAAAACACATGAAAGCAGGACTGGAACTCTATGTGTTCAGTGACCAAGTCAGCCCGCCCAGTCTGGGCTTTCTGGCTGGATACGGGTATGTGGACTGACACAAGTTGATGTGTATGTGCACAGACACAACATGAGCAAATCCAGAGTTTGAGTTTGAATTGAAAGATGCAGGAAATCAGACTGCAAAGAATCAGAATGTGGGTGCACCAAACAACTTGAAAATAACAATGTCAAATACTGAAAAACCATAAATTGGTACTACAAATTTATATGTTTGGATTGATTCAAGTTTTGCTTCATTCCTCACTGGGCTTAGAGGGCCTCTACTATCAGGCCTGTTCCCTCATTATTTGCTTCAGCTGGTTTTCAAGCATAAAAAGTCTCTAGTTTTCACACTATTCCTCTGTGCGTTGAGTACTTTTACTCAGTACTAGAGTACATTTTTTTTTAAGTAAACACTTGAATTTAGGACTTGTCATGGAGTTTATTGACCACATTCAAAGAGAGACAGCATCACAAATGCAGATGTACCTGACAACTTCCAACATGAATAATTTTCAACAAAATTACACAACCTAATTTCATTTCTGTGTCCCTGTCCAGCATCATGGGCCTGTACGCCTCCGTCGTGCTCGTCATTGGCAAGTTTGTGCGAGAGTTCTTCAGCGGCATTTCCCACACCATCATGTTCGAGGAGCTGCCCAACGTAGACCGCATCCTAAAGCTGTGCACCGACATCTTCCTGGTCCGAGAGACCGGGGAGTTGGACCTGGAGGAGGACATGTACTCCAAACTCATATTCCTCTACCGCTCGCCAGAGACCATGATCAAGTGGACCAGGGAGAAAAATCAGTGAAACTCAGTGAGGGGACACAACTAATGAAAGCCAGGAAGCTCTGGGACAGGGGGCCCCTGATTCAGTGATGCTGGGGGTTTAGGGTTCTGCAGGCACTAACCTGCTCTGTTGGTGTGAGCAGATATTACCACCGTTGACTTGCTGAGGCCGCGCGGAGCATCTGATCTCTAACCGTCCCAGACAACATACAAGTTCCAAGCTCAGACAGCAGTGGTACAGTGTTAACTCCACACTAACACATTTTTTCATTTACGAACAGGAATTTTTTACTAATTATTGATGAAATACAACAATGGCAGTCATATTATCAACATTTTAGCACATATTTGGCGGTGCTGTATTTATCTTAAAAAGCAGCCTGTGTTCAGTTGGAGACGTCCCCATGTTTGAGGACTATTTTCCTAATCTCGTTTAAAAAAAAAAACGAGACCCTCCGGTGTTGGATTTGAGACTCTAATCCTTTCCGTTTTCTGTCTAACCTCAAACCCTGTCGTTCCCCTACTACTCTTCACACCTTTTGTGCAGTAACAGTAGGCGGAGAGAAGCTTGGACCGGGTGCCGCTTCACTCTTTAAGGGCTTCCCAACCAACAGAAAAGTGCACAATAATCAACACATGAGCACAATCTCTTTGTTGTCCTCCAACTGGAACACTCGGATTGTGGGGCTGTGCAATATTGAGCTCTCGTCCTCCAGTTTCAGAAGGACTTGGATGGAAGGAAGAGGCCTTCTGACCAAGATAAATTGAACACACACCCAGTTTTTATAATGTCTGAGGCCACGAGAGAGCCATAATACAAAAATGCATTATGAGACAATCTTTACTTGCCTTATTTTTGTTTGTAAGAGAAACTGTTATCAACTACATATCTTTCTCAGGAAGAGCTGTTTTCACCATTCACAGGTTTGGCAGATATTCATGCGTATGAGTTGATGCATACCTTCCAATATGTAGACTTTGATGGATGAACAGAATATGAAAGTACTATTTAAATGGCATGAAATTTAATGTGGATTTGTTCACAATTGTGGTGAGATGGACTACATACCTTGTATATTTACTGCACAGGGAAACCGTTAAAGACTGCATATTAAGAAAGCTGTGGACTATTTCCCTGACAAAATGGGATTAATTGCCAATCAAACACATTCTGAATCATCTCCAGGTTGGCTACAGTCAAGACCAGCAGAGGGCTGTTTCTGAATCAGGGTAACGTGCATTAAGTGGCAGACTCTTGCACATCACTTGTGAACCTCTCGCTGTTTTTAACAATTCATACTCACGGATACATTGTGAAGGGAGAAAAGAACAGATTTAAAAGAATCCTTTCGCAAAGGGCTTAAACCCTAAGCCCTTTGGTCCAATCTATGCATTAGAGGACATTGTAGCATGAAAGAAAACTTCATTATTGCCATGAATAATTTTCATTACATGTACATACCATTTTAGGGGACAGGTAACGGTGGAATGAAATGTGAAATTGTACCTGTATGTTTAAGAAATGTGGTATGACAGAGGTCAAAAGATCTGCAAATAAAACATTTGGAAAGGTGTTGAGTTTTGCATTTAGTGAGTTTTGTAGGAAAAAGGAAAAATGAACAAGGAGGAAGAGATTTGTGTACCGGTAGAGGGCAATTCATTCAGTTTGCTTATTAGAAAAATTGTGATTTTGACACATCTTTCTAAATCTAGTGCTTGCTATGACGAAAACATTGTTTAATCCCCATCAGATAAGTAATGTGTTGAGCCCCAGGCTTATTTGGCTGATATTTTTGGGCCAACTTCACACAGAATAATCCACACAAAGAATGATTCTGTATTTTTATTTCACCAGTGGCACATTTATGTACACAGAAGTCCAGATAAAATCTTGTTAATGCATAGATAAATAATGGAGGGAGCATCACAGAAGTAGCACGGCAGTTCAACGATAAACAAGGTCCTTGATACAGTTGTTGCATGTCTGTCAGGGCCTGTTTTGGTACATACATACATCCAAAAGCTCCATTTAACTTTGGAGTGGGCAACAGCACAATTAAAGATGCAAACAACACTTTTGTTACCTTCAAATATGTCCTAAATATTTGAATAATTTCAATTAGCATCTAAGTGACCGTATTCTAATAGTGCGACTCTCATGAGCAGTTACCTCAATCAAACAACACTCAAGAAGAAATAGTGGCAAAAACATCACTACGTGGTCCTTTTTTCACAATTTAGGTGCATTAACAAATGGAGAAAATCACAATGGATACTTAATACTATGTATTAAGGTAAAGGATAACATTAACATAGGCCTGTATTATTTGTAGATGATTTGTTTTGTCTCCAAAGGATACAAGCTGTGTTGCTGGGAATTGTACTGTTTACCAGGCAAGTGCTACTGTTGGAGATAACAGTGTTCATTATTATTTTTATGCATTCATAAACACAAGATTTGATTTCTGGTTAACTTTTTCCATCATCCCATACACATGCATAAACAAGGAACAGGACCCACACTTTCAACGGAGGGGCCAAGAATACTGAATAAATTAACTGTGTTGAAATAAACACTTTAACATTAATCAACTCATAAGTCGTAGTTAGAATATTTCTGATTTCAATATAGCCATAGCAATGCTAGAATCTGAAGTTTACCCACAATACCAGCAAAATGTAGTTTCACAGAGACGAGAAATGATAATAATTTACATACACGAGGCTTTCATACAATATTGAACATTTAAGGATGTTTTCTTTTTATTACACCGAGGATCCACCTCCAAAGCACAAACTGTGGACAGTGGATCAGCCAGACTTTTTGTAACTGTTGGGGTTTTTAATTTGCTTTATCACAATTTTGCACAATAAAGATAAACAGTCGCTCATCTGGGCTTACCGATCTGAAGGGGGTTGTTTCTTTTAATACCTACTCATGTACAGGCTCCAGTGGAGCAACGCAGCAACAGTGGAATGATGAAGGTTAACACAACCCTCCTTCGTAATCGTCATCCTCCTCAGCAGCAGCCGGTGCCCCACTACCGCCACCTTGTGGACCAGCTGGAGCCTTCTTCTTCTTTCCGCCTCCAGGCACCCTCAGGGAAATGGCCAGCTTGGCATACTGTAAGACACCGGGGAAGAGGACGTCTGTCATCCAAAGTGATTACTTTGTGCGTAGGAGACACATTAGAAATAATGAAGCATACGTTATTGTCACTGTCACATTATTGTCACTGTCACTTTTTCCATTCATCCAATCAATAAAAAATGATGTGAAGTCAATGTTATTATAGAAGAAAGTAGACAAAGTAAAATCTGACATATAAACATTATTGAACAATCTAAAGAGGTCACTTTGGTAACCTGTAATGTGCATTTATCCTTATTCATACCTTTCTAGGCTCAACCATCATTTACACATTTGTTAAAGCAATAGATTGTCACTCGCTGCCCTTCAGTGCAATATTATATGGAATATACAAAGTTTCCGTTGAACAGCACTCACGTCATTGTCCATGTACTTCAGTAAAGGGGAGTTGCACACTCGATAGACCTGGTCCTCATCCTGCTCATCGTAGCCCTGCAGTAGTGTCTCCATGGCGACACAATCTTCACTTCCACTGTAGCCAGGCAGACTGGAAGAAATATGCAGTGTGTGGTTGAAGTTATGTTACATCGGTGGAAATTGTATCACAGCTGAGCAATCCCAAAAATCACGAATGAACTCTTCATATTTTATCGGATCATATTCTGACTGCAAAGCAGGAAATTTCCCTCCAAGTCTGAGTTTATCTATAAAAGTTATCAGCTGGTGGATGTAACAAGAACTTTGCTCCCTGGTGTTTGCTGGATTGCTGCTTTTTGGAGATTTGGAGATTTTTACAGACATTACCGAGTGTCTTTTAAGTTGATTTGAATGACGTGTATGTCTTATTCAACCTTATGACATGTCAATAAATTCTCGGAAGACAATGATATATGTCAGGCATAAGAATATTGTTAGCTCATTTTCTTTTTTTTAAGAAAATTACACTTTAGGACAACACCAAGCCAAATCAAATCAAATTTAAAACTAAAATGATGATTTTCTGCAGGGCCAAGTGAACCCAAACACACTGCAGTTCCCATACCTGTAACTTTCTCTCACGCATTTGTCAGCCGCAACATAGTCTACTCTGTGAAGATGAATCAGCACTTGGGCAGTTGTTTTCTGCAGAATGAAAGGCAAACATCATCAAGGACACATACAGTGTATGTTTGCATATGCGTCAAATAATAATTGGCTGTTAAAAGTATGGCTGGTATTTCAATTTTCCATCACAGCATTGGGCCATGATAACAAAGTGACTCACCTTGAAGCACATTGGGAAGTTCTCAATCTCTTTGTACATGTTCTTCTCTTTCTGCACAGCGACAGCAGCATCATCCAGCCTGGTGAGAGGAACAGAACGGGGACGTTTTAGCGTGAACTGCAGTGCAACGATTACATTTATAACAAAGCAGCAGCACTGTCACGATATATAAGAACGGTGAACTGTTTTTGTTGCGTCTGAGAACAAACTCATCAGCCCAAACCAGCTTTCTGCATCAGTGTTCACACCAAACAGGATCAGAAATAGTTAAAATAAGAAAACTTGGTTACTGACGAAACCGCACAGGTACAGATGTTCACTCTTCACTCTGTTGTTTCTTCATCTTCTTTACCTTTTTAATCTGACCAGCAATCTGGAGGCTTTACCCAGCAACTCAACTGCCTGACGCAGACGATCTTCGTTCTACAGACATGCGACATGGAAAAGTCAAATCACACAAAGCCGATTACATAAGAAGGATGTTTCATTTCTTATTTATCAGTGACTCGGTCTTACCTCAAACACACCAGCTGCTTTCTGATACAGATCTACAGCTTTCTCCAGATTTATGGGCTCTATTAGTCTAGAGGGAAAGTACAAAGATTTCTTTTTTTTTTAGTTTGAAGACTCACATTCACCCATTCATACACTCATACACACATTCACACACCGACAGCCGAGGTGCCCATGCAAGGCACTTTCTTGTTGGGAGCAAGTGATCGCCATTAGCCCCTAAGCCACACCTTCCCCTCCCTTAGTGATTCTTATTGGAAGTGAAAAGATACAAATGGCTGATTGTATCGTTCTGAGCTAACAATGAGAGTCCTTGAATGTTCAATATATTGATTTACTACATTGACTTATGCACAATAAACACAGATTGTAACTGATCTCATATAAACTTCATTTGACGGTCCCATCTGTAACACAACCATAAATCCTTTGATTTGAATATCAATTGTGGAGGTGTCAGTTCAGTCCCCTTGCGTGTGAATTTTAAGGAGATTTATATTTACTTTCCAGCCCTGTCCAGAGCCATGGCAGCTGTGTCAGGAGTTCCATTCTCCATGTACATCATGCAGGCTTTCTCTATGTACTGGATGGCTTCTGGCATTTTCTTTTGTTCCTGTTACAAACAATGAAGGTGTGATTGTGCTGATCTGCTGTTGATTTTCACGCAAGCGACACTTCGGTGTAGTGTTTCCATTCCCACAGTGCTTACCTTCATCATCATACCTGCCTGTTCAATAGCTCTGAGAGGGAAGAAAAGAAATGGAATTTAGATGAACCGTGTGTGTGTGTGTTTATGAATATCAATTTAAAGGGAAAATCAAAATAAGAGACTTACTTTGCAGCATGAAAAAGTCTGTGGGACAGGTTAAGGAAACGACAGTTGAAATACAGCAGTATCATTTAAAAACTCATTGGGGAGATACCAGTGAGGATACGTCTTGTTTTCTGTGTGGTACTCAGCTTCCTTCAGATAAGCATCCTTCGCCTGCTCATACTGCTTGGCATTCTTGAAGCACACAGCTACGAGCAGGAAAAAAGCTTTGGTTAGCGGTGAAATGTTTAACGTCTATTAAAGCATCACTCCATATACAAATGTATTTATTTAATTATTTATACCCCTCTCACCTGCTTTGGCGTATTCTGACGCAGCACTGTCAAAGTCTGGCTTCCACTTTGTCAGACCTGTTTTTAGGCTGCAGAAAATGGAACGTAAGGGCAGATTAGATCGCAGGGATGCAAAGATTGAAGGATTCAAATGATTTACAGGCAAATAATTGAGGATTATTTAAGGATTTTTATACATGTGATGAGATTTGTACATTAGTAATCCATTCATAATTGAGTATAGAAAAGACATAAAAAATCTATAATCTATTTTTTAACCCTAAAAACAATTGTAGTACCTTTTTTGAGCTATGGCATTTTAAAATTCCATTAAATTCTCTTTCTTCTGGATGACTTGGGTGTCATTCGATGCTAATTTCCCCATAATACAGTCTGATATATTTGGTATTTTGGATATATGACGATGAACCCATTGGTCAAATTTGTGAACGTTTACGTTTGCTGTATACTAATACGAGCTGACTGGCAGCTTTCAATCGGAATCTCAACCGTATGCGTTACTAATCAATAATAATAAAACAAATACACACCTTCGAGATGGAACAGCACCCAGTAAAGATAAAATCTGCAAGACTGCAGTGACTACACAGTTTTAGCGTACATTTATTTCGTATAACCTCTGGTGAGAACACCACAGTGGCCTTTTTATAGCTAAACCTAGCATCCCCTAAGCTGCAAACGAAGAGATTTTGTATAAACTCACCATTTCTCTGCTTTAGCTATGTGCTCATGGGCTTCGTTTATTTTCTGGGCAGCCATGCTGTTGGTTTTAGGGCGAATGTAAAGAATTGGTATCGATAAAATCTCTGGAGCCTGGTGTTGTTTCGTCGATGTTTGGATTAGCAGGAACTCCTCCTCGCCTGCAACGTCAACTCTGTCGCAGGCTACGGAAACCGAGGAGGACAATTTACCTATCACGCAATAACAATCTACCGAGTATATGCATTGGTGATGCGTTCAGAGTGGATTGGACTACATTTCAAGCAATTTACTTTTTACTCTAGCAAACAAAAATAACAACAATCACACACAGTACAGCAAGGATTTGTTAGACAGTGAAATTTCATATTTAAAAATTGTAATTATACAATACTATCTCGCGACGGAAGCGGAAATTGTTGTGACGTTGCTGACGTCAGGATTGGTTCCGTTTTTTAATGGCAGAACAACAACTCTTAACGAGTGAGAAACTTTCACAAACTTCTCCCGAGACCAAGGAAAGTTCAGAATTAGCAACTCTGTCACGTCATAAGATAGTTTAAGTCAGTTTCCTTATTCATAATTTATTTACAAATGTGGAATTACTGATGGATCCCAGATATGACATACCGCGGAGGGCCGGTGTTGGCGGCGGCGGGAGCTCCTCGAACTCGTCCCCCGCTCTGGGGGCACAGTCGCGCCGCCGGAAAATGCCTCCGAGACCCGCTGATTTTAGACTTCAGATCATCATTATCGGCTCCCGTGGTGTTGGTAAAACGAGTATCATGGAAAGATTTACCGACGATACTTTCTGCGAAGCTTGCAAGTCGACCGTAGGTGAGAACAGGGACGTTTGTGGGACTTGTTTTTGTCAACTTTGTTGACAGGTCTATTAACTGGAAGAAAAATGCATATAGCACGAAAAGTGACACATTAGGGGAATACAGCCCCTCCTTTTTATTGTATTATAAGAATATCTCCTGACAATTTATAATGCAGTTACACTGAAGAACGTACAAACTAAGAAGCTAGCTAAGACAAGCTAGTCACAACAACTGTCACCCCTAGCTAATGTCACTAGCTGCTAGCTAGCAGACAAATGTATTAACGAACGTTAACAAAAAAAATTTTTTTTGTAATATTTTCGACTTTTAGGTTTAACTATTTGGTAGTTGAAACTGTTCTTGTATTGGACCGTGTAATCATGTATGTAAACGTAGTGGGCATGAAATGGAATACACTACTTTTATTGAAATCCTGTAAGACAATATAATTGAGTGTATGTTACACAGTGTCAGCAAAACTTATATATAAGCTTCAAAAGGGTAGGATCTATTGCAGGGCTAATGGATCGCATTAGTTTTGAGAAGATGTTTGCCTTTAAACGAGTAACTCAGGGTACAGTTGTTGATGAGCCTGTTTTGTTTGCTCTGTTTTAATTTGAGGTCACGGTCCTGTTCCTTCAGCGTTTTTACCACCTATTATCATTTTCCTACCTGAAGCACTGACACACTTTCATCAGTTTACCTGGCTAAATGCAATGGTGATAGAGATGTTTGTTTGTTTATTAAGCTTTACACAGCGCAGTGATGAAAACAACAGTCTGGCATAGTGTCTGATCCCAAAATAGTCACACGCGGGCAGCTGGTATGGCAGACATCTATTTTTGTCTATTTGTGCCCTGTCATTCCTGTGACACAACTCTCAACTTTTGTAACCGTTGTGCACTAAGATTGTGTCCTTTTGGTCATAGAGACAGTGGCGGGAATGTTCCACCAGGGAAGAGTCACTGAAGTCTTGCTAAAAACATAATTTTCTAGTTAGTTTCTGTTAAAAAAGAAATGATTTAAGTTTTTTAAAGAATCATACAGATGGTAAGTGTCCATTACTCAAAATTTGTTAGTTCTTCATCAAATCAAGAAATCTTGCCAATAACTGTAAAACAATAACTTAGTCTGACTTGCCTCCTATATAGACTGGGACAGTTAAGTTTTGTTTCTATTTACATATACATTCATGATCTTAATCCTGAACATAATTTTAATGTGGCGTAGAGTCACTTGATTTTAGACCAATGTGGAACCAGTGCAGAAATTACACGAGTAATACTTCATAAGATGACACAGGAAATACAGTTCTTTGTTCTTGTCATGCTTATTTTAATTCCCCCTGTAGGAGTCGACTTCAAAATTAAGATAGTGGAGCTGAGAGGGAAGAAGATCCGACTTCAGATATGGTGAGTGAGCTGAAGAGAATTCTTTATCTCCGTAGTCCTCGGCTTGGTGCGTTACATTTCTCCTCTATCCCTGTTTCCCTGCTGGCTTTACTATCAACACTACTGGTGGCTTGTTGGGTGCTTTGTACGAGGCATGCGTCAGTGTTCTGCATTGCCAAAACAAACAGAACTTTTCACAGAATGTTTTGATCCACCGGGCCTTAAACCTGAAGACATGAATATCTAGTTCCAGTTAAATAAAAAAATAAAATTAATTTACCTATGCTCTCCAATATTAAAATGCTTGTTTACAATTTTTAAGGTTAGTCAACTATAATAGTAATGTATAATGTTGCACACTTTAACTTTGCTGATGCCTAGTTTGCTTATTTATCGGTTTGATTATCACTTTAACTAGGCCTGTCTTAACATTTTGAGATAGAACCACTGGTGTTGTCATCCATTGGAAAAACTGACACACAACAGCCACAACTGAACTTTGATGAAGCCTATGTCTGCTTGCTTAGATTGTATTTGACAGTACTGGGCTACCTCATGGGTGACTCATCACTCATTTCACTAACACATCTGTCCCGTTCACTAACAACTTGCCCACCCTCTTGTTACCACCATCATATCTACTATTTACCCCTTTATCCATCCTTCACATGTGCGTTCAGAACGGCTGTCCCCACTGTGTCTTGTCTCATGTTCAACTGCTCATGTCAAGCTGTCCAGTTTCACCCACGCTTTGGTCCATCATTGCCACGCCCGTTCTAACCTAACCCTGCCATGTGATGGTGCCCTTCTGTCTGCTGTTCTGCTCATGAGCCTGACTCTGACTCACAGGGGGAAGGGAGAGGCAATAGCGGGCTGAAGGTACAGTACAATGCACTGTGAGTGGAGTTTCCTCTGCTTGTCTTGCTGCTAACCCAAATGATTGGCTTAAGCATAATATAATATTAGGTCAAATCAAACCGTGCATGCAGTAGTTTTAAAATCTTCATTCCACAAAGATTTTAAAACGGAGACTCATTTTCCAAAACGCAATGGGACCATTTAAAAAGAGTTGTCATCCTTCCTACATATAATCTTTTGTCATCAGATAGATACAGATGTCGATGTAAACATGAGATATAGAACGCTAATGTGTTTGAAAAATAGAACCTGAAATCTGATCAATACGTTGTCATTGTTTTGATTGATAATATCAAAATCAATTCTCGGTGATTTTTGGTCGAGCTGATTTAATTGGTCATAACTCTACTATAGTAGAGTTATGAACCACAAAGGTCATCTTCAGTGTATGTAAATTCTAATCAATCACTCAGGCCTTTGTTATTCCTAACGTACTGAAGAGAATGGATGTATTCATGGATAAATAGAGGACTTGTTTTTCTATCTGTGTGATGTAATTCATCCATCCAGGGACACTGCAGGCCAGGAGAGGTTCAACAGCATCACATCAGCCTACTACAGAGGTGCCAAGGGAATTGTGTTAGTGTATGATATCACTAAGCAGGAGACCTTCGACGACCTTCCCAAATGGATGAAAATGATAGACAAGGTAAACCGTCTGACTGCAGGAGCTGTAGGAAAGCGTCACAGTTTTATCAGTTAGGTTTGCCTTTCTGTGTTCCCTGGTTGTTTATTCCTCTGTCACGAGGACATAACTCCAGACTCTGTTCAGTTTACACAATATCAGCTGTAAGTCCAGGTTGTTCACAGAATCCTCCTGCTGACTGTTTTCTGACGTGCACTTACCCACGACCGCTATTTTAGAAAATAAACCTATGTGTGCATTCTGTTTTGTGTCAGTATGCCTCGGAGGAAGCGGAGCTGCTGCTGGTAGGGAACAAGCTGGACTGTGAGTCTGATCGCATAATCTCCAGACAGCAGGGAGAGAGGGTGGGTTCAGCACACACACCTTTCTCAGAACACTGATTCATATCTTTGTTATATTTCATATATTTCAAAATTGAAGGGGCTTGTCCTTTCACAATGAGTGAAAGATTTCCTTCATACGTTGCATGCTGATATCACCGATGTACTCTTTTTGAAAGTCATATTGTCAACACGCTCTAGAAAACAAATTTTCCAGTCACCTACTGGAATGATCCAGTCGTTCTTTGCTGACTCTGAGCTAATTTGGTGCTGTCTGTTCCCTCAGTTCGCCTCTCGGATAAGTGGTATGCGCTTTTGTGAAGCCAGTGCCAAGGATAATTTCAATGTGGATGAGATCTTCCTGAAGCTTGTAGATGACATTCTTAGTAAGGTTGGTGTGTTAGCAGTTCTTTTCTCATATTTCTCTGTAAAAAGATACAATATATCGAGCTGCAATGAATATTATGCGTCCGCTAAAATATTTTAGCACTCTGTGCCAGTGACTGGATGATTCAATCCCATTTATCTCCACTCAATAAAACACATGATTCAGTTTTCGTCCAACAGAATCATGACCGTGAAAGAATAATTATTTAATTTACTTTAATAAAACCATCCTTGTGCAACCTATTTTCTGTCTCTTTTCATGATCAGCTTGGTTTTAGTCCTGCTTAAAAATGAACTTTATTCCTCTAGTCTTCTTTTTTTTCTGAAAGCGTTTGAATTTCTACAGCATTTCTCCCTGCAGCAGTTCTCTTTTAACATTGTGTAGTTACAAGGATTTTTATTCAGGCACTCCTTATTTTGCTTGCTCGTTGTCTCTTTTATCTATAAATCAGCGCTTCTTGAACTGTTGCACTCATAAGTGTCAGATGTCAAATATATTTCTTCTTTACATGATACAACAGATGCCTCTGGAAATTCCCAACAAGGAGCTTTCCAACAGTGTCCTGTCTCTGCAGCCGGAACCGGAAGTGCCTCCAGAGTTACCCCCTCCTCGCATGCGCTGTTGCTGAGAGGGAGAGTGGACCCCATGCCACACACGCCCACACACACACATACGCACACACACAGACATACACACACACTCACTCCCACCAACGGCACACGTAACTCAACTCACCTGCAGAGTACCAGCGTGACCACCAGAGGGCAGCACACAGCAGCAGTCTGGAATTCAAGGAACGGATTGCTGCTGTACGATGCAGACTTTCAAGCAACCAGTGTTATCTTCCCCTGTGTCTTCCCCTGTTTTGTAGCTGTACCCTGTGATGTAAATTACATTAACAAATTGACCTGGTGAACCACTCACTTCCTATCGCTCTCCTGTCAACACGTGACCCAGACTACCTCATTCCTTGGACCGTTAGGCTAGCTGTGCCGCGCAGGTGCCTTCGAGGTAGAGAGCCCTCTGATAGCCGTTGCACATTTTCTAGGAGGGGGGGGTTTTACTGAGGATAGTAGTACAGCTTGTTCTGTTCCTGTTTTCCTTTTAAAAACTATACTACATACAGTATACTGTCCATGTGGTCTAGTTTCCGATCTTCCAGAAAAGGGAGTACTATCTCTCTCTCACGTCTGCTCGGCTTACTTTGAATTCTGGGTCTAGGTACAGCAGTTTTATGTACTTATTATTAGGTATTATTACCAAGTCACACGTTGATTTGGGTTAGACAAAAGCACATATTTGTCTTGTTACTGACATGATGTAAATACGGTTTAATGACGGCATAGGTTTGTTGCTGTAATGACTGGACTCTGATTAGTTGAGGTGTAGAATTTCGGTGTGGATTATTGTGGCCATTAAGAGGTGTTTGACAAGCGGTGATCATATCTGATTGTAACCCTTTGCCTTAAGGTATTAATGGCTGAAATGGCTGATTTCACATTTGTATGAATAGTATTGTTTTGCACTACAATCCATCTTAGTTGAGTTAAGCTGACATGCTGAACTGCACACGATGGCAGCGAAAAAACTGAAGTTCACGAGTAGTAGTGTAGTACTGATGAAGATCAGTTGTAGAATGGAAAGGCAAGAGAAGATGGGTAAAGTAGTCTTTGAGGGCAGAGTGTTTTCACACTTTCTGTTTGGAGAGAGACTTTTTCCTTGTGTGTTATGGGGTGTGTGAGAGGCAATACAGACAGTAAAGATGCAAGTACACACACAGTTTGAGTCTTTGTTACTGCGTTGTTACTAATGTTTTGTTTTGACGTTTGTTGGTTTCTGGTTCAAGACCCCAGTCGTACGGGGATGCATTTGAATTGGAGGAGGGTCTAATCAGGATTTGAAAGAATCCGATCAGTTCGATTGGCTCATAGCTGATCAGGCTGTTATTGAAAAATGAATCGCCTGTAAGTTCACAACTAACGGTCAATTAAGTATCTATTTCTTATAATCCTAAAGCTAAAATATGTGTATTTCATGGACCAGTATGGGATATTCCATACTTGCGTACTGCATATTGATAAACAGGCAAACAGCGACTGGTATAAAATGAGAGGTATAGCAGCCACGCTAAAGGTATTAAATGATGATGTCATCTGTGTTTGAGTATTTTTGGCTGGTTCAAATGCTGGCAAGTTCAAAACAGAATTAGTGAGTGTGGAATATTCAAGGCAGTGTTTGGAGAGCTGGTGGGGGTCGATTAATGTTCCTAGGCCGTGTTTATATCAGAAGAAATAATAACCGTTTAACCCTTCTGATTTTGTGCCATTAATGCTACGTTAGCGCTCTGGCAATGTTTTGCTGTTACACGTCGATTCAGTCGTAAAAGCCCGGGCGTTTTTGTTTTGGTGGGTTCTGGACTTGACCCTCGGAGATTTGAATTTACTCCAGCTGACTTGATTTTTCTTTGTGCAAAGGTCAGGGTTTTATAGAGTCAAAATGGAAGGTTTCACTTCCGAGATGGTGACTGAGATCAAAGTATAAAGTCAAAACATTTGCCTACAAATTTATGTTTAATTTTTTTTTAGCATTTGTCCCTTGACCTATGACATTTGGCACTAACCCAGTGGTCTTTGTTTATATCCACGCCTTAGCCTACTCAGTGTTTTAACTATACGTTTCAGAATGCTTTAATTTTCATGTGTATCCTTTAAGATAAAAAAAGTACTTTATAGTAAACCTGTTGTAAGTCTTTTACAGGTGTTGGCATGTTTAAAGCGGATTTGTGATATTTATAACTTGTGGTATTCTTGAACTAATGAGATGCAAATAAAGAAGTCTATATTTATTACCACATTAATGTCTCCGTGGAGGATGATGTTTCCAAAATTAACATTTACTCAACAGAAGAAAACCCCGAGAAAGATGCTGTGAGTGCGCACATTCTCTGGGATCAAAAAACGGTGGTTTGATTCTCCGGTTGAGGCGAACTGGCGTCATTTTCTGCACTCTTACGTGAAGGTGTCTCATTTGGGCGTCCCGGAGAAAACCGGGGGTGAGACGGGAGCGCATGCGCCTCACGGCAAACGCGGACGTCGAGCTTCACACCGCAGCGATTGCAGATCCTGCATGTCAGATAGGAGTGGGCAGGGGTGCAGGGGGGTTCAGGAGGCCCAGGCGGTGCCACGGAGAGACATGGAGACCCGCTCTGCGTAAGACGCACGGCGCTGATGTGACTCCCGGGACTTTCCGCAGATGCAACCTGTCTGTCAACCGGTAATCCGTTTTTTTTTTTTTTTTACTGCAGCCATTCCGTGAAGGGAGCTACAGGCAGAGGGGACTACAATGACAACCTGGTGAATGCAGACGCGATGGAGTAAAAACGTCCAGCACGGCGTAACGCAGGATGCGCAGCCCCAGGAAGAAGGCAGAGGAAGCTGGCTGTTATTCTGCTGTCGCACGTCAGAGATTTTCCGCGGTGCTGTGGATTGATCGTTCGCCCCGTCGCCTCCCTCCTGCCGCCGGTGTCGGTGTATAATGGAGAGCTCCAATGGCTCTGGGAGCGACACCAAACCGCAAAACCACCAGTTGGAGAAGAAGAGACTGAACCGAGCGCCTTCCCCGGCCAGACCGTTCATCAAGGATGTACACACCCGCTCCACCAAACCACCTGCCATCGTACCCAAATCCCCCAAACTCAGCAAGCAGCAGCAGCAGCAGCAGCAGCCTCAGCCTCCCTCCGCGGCCGGAGCTCATCCGAACCGCAGCTCAAGACGCAACGCACCCGGCGTGAGAGACAAAGCAGTCGCGGTGAAAAGTAACGCAAAGTCCGCCGTGGCGAAGAAGGCAGCAAAGGTGCTCCAGCATGCGGCGACCGAGCCCAAAGCCGCCAGCGGCAAACCGGGCAGCACCGGCAGTCCGGTCCTCACCAAAGGCAAGAAGGGGAAATTAGCTCCTGGATCTCCCGGCCCGCTCAGCCACGGATCCCCGATTCGGGTACCGACCGGAGCCTCTCTCGGCCGGGTCAGCCAGACCGACAGCAGCTCGGACCTGTCGGACTGCCCGTCCGAGCCGCTGTCGGACGAACAGAGGCTGG
>OMNV01016293.1:8848-19904 GCA_900303265.1 Brotula barbata | reverse complement strand
GGCAGAGATTGTGATTATAAGAACAATGATGTGAGCGATGGGGGGTGTGGGGGGGGGGTCAGAGACGGTGCTGTCTGACCAGGATGGATCTCCAGCCTCCTCTCAGATAGCCGCTGGATGCTCCTCACCATCTGCATTAGCCGCACACAAAGGGAGATCTCATTTACTGGGATGCTGTTACAAATCATTGGTGATCACTGACCTGATCGGCAGGGTCACTGCAGTGGATTACCTTCATCAGTCACATAAGTGCTCCCTAAGAGCCTTTTAAAAACAACTGGATGGGGAGGCGATGCCAAGACAAACGGAGCGACCGGAGACTACTGTCATCTTATTTTTGACGCCTTACTAAAGCACGCGAGATAACCAGGAGTAAAGAGTCAAAAGATGAGTTGGATGCAAATATGTTCACCATGACCTGAGAAAGTGATGATAATAGCAAAAAAACAAACAGTCCTTTTTAAAGAAAAGAAGAAGAATTGGGTTAAGAGAGCTTCTCTTGAAAAAAAAAAAGGATGGGGGATATAAAGTTCAATTCCAGGGCATGGAGTGGGCGTTAACAACTGCCTTGCTGTATTCTTCACAGACCTTCATCTTTTACGGTCACCTTGACTGCCTGGTATTTAATTTTGCGTTCCCATCCTACAGATGCAGACATTTCTGTGCTCCTCCTGCTCTGTTTTTCCTGTAGTAAAAGTAGGATTTTTCAGACTTTAAGGTCAAACATCTCCGTTTCGTTATTCCTCACGCGTCCATCTGCGTCGATAGATGGACGCCGTTCTCCCCGTGAGGAGGCGGACCCTGGCTGATCTCTGTGCTGCCCTGGGCTCAGACAGCTTAGGCTAATGGGTGCTGACGTCAGCAGGTAACATGCCGTTTGGCAACAGAGAGAAAAGTAGGCTAATGCCGGACCTGTTCCTCATGCTGAAGTGGTCTTCTTTAGGCCACATTGCTGTCTTGTCACGTGCGCTGCGGGTTTGGATTCCCTGCTTGTGCCGCATTGCCTCGGTACAGCTGAGCTGTTTTTGTGTTTCGAGGCTCAGTTTCCTCTCCAAATAGGTCAATAATGAAGAAGAACTCTTTGAATCTGTTTCTGTCTGTTAGTTACCACGTAGGCGGCGGCGGCGGCGTTGTCAGCGCTTGGCCGAGCCCTAAATGTTGGAACGGAGACAGAAAATCCATGTTTTGTCTGGATGTGCAAATGCAGACTCCAGTTGTTGTTGTTGTTGTTGTTGTCGTCGTTGTTGTTGTTTGACATTGGTAACATGTTGGAAGAAGGGTTGCCGGGTGAACGGTACAGGTGAAATGAGAGTGCGCCTGTAACAGGATTACTTTATTTGTAGCTGTGCTGTCTCCGTAGGATCAGCTGAGTCAGGATGCTCTGCTACTGACAGTGAAGAGGATACTTTAATGCACATCTGCACATTTGGTGCACAGATTTATGATACATGTGACTCCAGAACCGAACAGGAGGAGAGGAAAGTACAGGCTCTCTGGTACTGGACGTATAAAAGAGGAGAGACGGTGAAATGGAGTCTTCTCCAAGTGATTACTGCTTCCTTGGCGTTCCCTGGAGGTTTGTCCCAGAAAAACACAAGCCATTTCTGGAACTGCACCTCAGCATCACAATGTCGCCATTTCTCTTCCCCCATCTGGACCAGATGTTCTCTTTTGGAACAGCATCCAGCATCTTCTGACAAGAGAGGGACTTTTGTACGAGTTAACGGATAAGGATCTTTAATTCCTATTAAAAATGTTAATAGAATAAATAGAATTTGTTGATAGAAAGCGATGGTACCGATGTGCCTCAGTGAATTTGTCTTTTCTTCTGCAGTACACAAAACACCACTTTGGTGATCTTCTTCAATTGTTTTCGCCACTTCCCTATTGGTCCGCTTGAGCTGAATTGCCAAATCGCCTCAGACAGCCGCCCACACCTCACCAACTCACACACACACACACACACACACACACATACACGAGACGCAAGCCGAGCATGAACACATTTCTCCTGATGTGAAAAGCAGCCAAGAGTTTGAAAATCGGGCTAAAATTGCAGCGTGTACGCCCGTCCTTGGGGATAAATGAGTTTTACTACATCTGACAACCTGCCTTTGTCTCAGACAGTGACAGAGTGGAACCTCAGTGACGGTTCTTTGTTGTCCATGCGTGCTGTTCTAATGGGAAAGACGTGGACCTGTTTGTTTTCCTCTCTTCTGCTTTGATTAGGAAATTCACGTTTGGATCAATCTGTAACAAAACCCAGAGAAAAACTCAAAAACTCATCCACCTATCTCCTTTGGAAGGACTGGTGTGATAATACACCAGAGGCCACCCCTCCCTCTTTCTTCCAATTAGTTTGTTCCAGACACTTCAAATTAAAATTTGCTGAAGTTCAGCGATAACACACAGGCGGAACACAAACGGAGCTTCTTGGGGATCCGGCAGTGAAGCGGGCGTAGTTACCTCTTGGTGTTCCCAGATAGTTTGAGTTGTTCTGGCCTTTAAAACTTTAAATCCGACCGGAGGGCCTTTTTGTGGAGCAGCGTGGCGACTTTCAGCAGGGGCCGACGTACGAGAGAGAGGAAGCGAGGGAACGTTGGCTGTAATCAGACGGCCGAGGGCTCCGTTTGCCAGCGATGCGCCACAGCCTGCAGACCTGTTATTAAACCGGTCAGGAGAGCTGGCCGACTGGGCCTTCTGTTGTTATTGGCCCCGGGGCGAAGATTACCGATGCCAGCGCCGTTTCGCTTCTGTGTGGTCAGGACGGAAACCGGCAGCGAAGCGAGCGATTGGCTGAGAGATTTTGAAACAAAACAAAAAAAAAATAAAAATGAAACAAATGAAAATGTCAACGTGCACGAGCGTCAGGTGATTTATTAGCCGTCCTCCAGGCCGGATGATACGTGGAAGGAAAAAGTGATAGTCCTCCACGCTCTGCTTCACCCGGCGTTCCTGCCAGATTTCCTCATGTAACAAACCTTTTTCTACTGACCAAAACGTCAACGTTGAGGCTTTACCAAGTGTGTGCTGTGAGGAAACTGAGCTCCAAAGTGTCGCTGATATTCAGATGGAATAGAAATCTTCCGTGCAGAGAGGACCCGTGGGGCGATTTAGAACAATAACGCCGAATGACTGAATCACATCCTTGCGATCAGAGTTAATTTCATCCTTTTGAACCTGTTAAGACGACGTTGTTCGTGCTGTTCAACCTCCAGCGTTTAATAAGCGGCGGCTCCTTCAAGTCGCAGCCTCGATACTCAGATGATGAATGTCTCCGTGCTCCCTTCTCCCTCCATTTGTAAGCTGCTCCCTCTGAACGCTGGAGGATTTTTCATGTGTGGGACCACCCAGCCAGAGTGTGTGAGACGCTAACAGCTTTCACGATGGTGTTTTTTTTTGTTTTTTTTGGATCAGATTTTGACTGATGTATCTACAAGAGCCGCCCCCCGCCTCCAGCCTTTTGTTGCGGCGTTTCACGACTGGATTCTTACTACAGGGAACTGCCTGCATTGATGATAAGTCACATGAAAACACGGCCCTAATGAGAATCACAGCAGACGTTTGTTTGATGTTAAATAAGCTCCCGGTGCTCATTTCCTATAAGATCTCAGCGGCAGAAACGGAGGCTTTGAAGCAACTCCTGATCCTCAGCATCCTGCTCTTATCTCTGCGGTTCACCTCTCCTTCGTATCGGGCCCCTGCCTCTCCTCCAGAATACGGAGGAATCTCATTGACCTAGTTAATATCTCGCGTCTGAGTCCGCCAATGAGAGGCGGAGGAGGCATGAGGAGAGGAGAAGCATAGGGACTCTGCTGCAGAATTTGAGTTGAAATTGACTGCAGTGACACACATCCATATAAAGAGCATCATCCCATTACAGACAAGGAGCACAGAGCGGGATGAGTCGCTCTGATCGCCCGTGTTTACGGAAATCAATGGATCATACGACAAGGCTGCCGTTCCTTTTGTTTATAAATGAATAAATCAGGTTCTAACGCAATGAGAGATAAATGTATTTTGGAGCAAAAAAAATCAGGCCCGATACAAAGCAAATGAGCAAATCGTCATAAAACCTCAAGAGCGACGCTCAGCATTGCTGCAGCTCAGAGCTTTGAAGTTTAAAACCCTTTAAAAATGAATTTTCTTGTCCGCTTGTGGGAATTTCTAATGGATCTTGTGGTAAGATGTCCAAAATCTGTGTAACCAGTCGTGTCAGAAACAATCTCAAGACGTCTTGAAGGTTCTGGAGTCTCACTCAGATTTCAGGTTCATTTAAATCAGCACTCGAAGTTCCGCAGCGGTGAAAATACTTTGTCCAAAAACCGTACGGAGATTTCTGTGGCTGTGATCCCAAACGTTTGCGTTGTCTTCATCGATATGGATCGGACGGTTGGCTCGTGTCAGGATTGTCTGGACCTGTTATCGGATTGACTTTGAGGATGGTTAGTGGAATGAGGGATGACGCTAAAACGCAGTGATAGTGACGTTTGGCACGAAACGTCAGATGTCAAATACGCAGAAAGAAAGAGAGAGTCTGAGATGAAACCCTCTGTGCAGGGAAGTTCCCTTCCTCCGCTACAACCTGTGACATTTTCAGTTATATTTAGGAAAGTTGGCAGGAGTTTGGCAGACTGGAACTCACGGTGATTTTCACATCCAAATACAAGGAATACATAGACTCAAACGTATCCGTCTGCAGAAAATGAAGATGTTGGGTCCCACCTCTGCTACAGAATTGAGTAAAACTGTGTATATCAAGAGAGAACTTCACCTTTAATACAGGAGATAAGAGGAGACAAAGGGGGCTGTCTTCATTCACACATTGATGACCCCCCAGCTTTGAATTTAAAGCAAGAAGGGATTTCAGACTTCTTTTAATCTTGGAAACTTGAACCCTGACAGAGTCCTTTATCATAATCGTCAGCCCCGACCGTTCAAAACACATGTTTCGGCAACATGCTGATGTTGGAGGCTGCACGGTCCAAGTCCCTCAGGAGTCCACTGAAGGAGATGTAGCGACTTTGAGCTCTGGATGGGGATGAAGTGAAGTGAAGTGAAGTGGTTACAGAGGATGACATGAAGTGGGCGACTGAGGAGGCGGACTGTCCTGACACTCTTCACTCTCTGGGGCTTTGTGCTGTGTGCAAACAGTCATGATTAAATGATAACTTAAAGAGTGAAGGACAGAGGGCTGCTCTCACCACACGTTACACTCCAAGGAAAAGGCTTCATCAAAAAGCTGTAACATCCTCCTTCTCCTCCTCCTCACATCACTTTAGCCCATCTCACTCCTCCTCCTCTCTTGTAAAAGATGAACATCACTTCCCCTTCTTATATCCCCTTTATGGATCACAGGAGTTTTATGTGACGTTCTGGTCCAGGTTCTCCTTTTGATGATTCGACTTGGTTTTAATCTGTGTAATTATGTCACCGTTATGTCACTGAGGATGGGACGTTGTCAGAATGTCAGAAATAAAGAACATAGTGTCTTAATATGATAACATTTTGTTATCATTATGTAGCTGGATCAGCATAAAAATGACTATTTAACAAATCCTGCTTCCAGTATTTAACCAAAATTGTTTTAAAAGATCAAATTTTGCCAGAGGAATCTTACTTGACATATTTACTCTTCGTACAAATTGTCATTTCCTGACAGCATGTGGTGTCTGCCGACCCCACAGGGCTTCACTAACAGCACTTTATCCCAAATCCCATCTCTCCCTCTCCTCTTTTATCGGCTCCCTTCTCCTATTTTGCAACCACCAAAACGAGGTGAGTGCTGAGGCCCCTCCCCCTTATTATTAACCCATTTTGAACACACAGGGGGACAGTGAAAAAAGGGGGCGTGGAAGGAAGCCACGCTCACCACCAGCCAGATGGACGCGCCTGCACTCACACAAACCAGAATCACAGCCTTTTGTCTGTTTCTCAATATGTGAGAGGGGACCGTCCAGGGTACCACAGATAGACCCAGAGAGTCCCATCGTTATAAATTAGTGCACATCTTTGTATTGTATTTAAATAGTCAGAGAATTAGGATGCGAGTACTTAAAAGACAATTCATCCTAATTACTCTGATCTTCTCCAGTCCCTCGTTAGATGATAATAACAGGCTGATGTGTAACAACCTGCTGATAAGGCTTTAATTAATGCTCCGCAGCCATCTTCAGGAGGCTCTTTACAGAAATGATCAGATAGATGACCGCTCCGACCCGGTAATTGGGTTACTCTGTTCGGGGCTACAATGGAATAAGATGACCTTGTGATCGGACTTGAATGAAGCAAGGCGTCTCACAGGAGAGAAGGAAGTCTTCATTTCCACCTTTTATGCCTTCAGCCTCCCTTGAAAGAGAAAGTCTCAATCCCAGCCGGACAGACTGGTTTATGAAGGGCGGCGTGAGTAAACTGAAGTAATCCTGTTTCTTTACACGTCCACACCTGCCATGTTTACGACAGAAACATCGTGGGAAAATGGGCATTTTGTAGCCGCACGGCCTCCGGTCAAGGACAAGGATCTCATCTGTCTCCTCTGTGTGTCACCACGAGGGCAGAGCCACGCCGGCCTCTCCTGCCCACCCCACACGGCTCCCTCTCTGCACATTACACACCTCTGGCACGCTGCCCGGCTGCAATCCCAGAATACCCGGCTCCCCTGTCGAAGAGTTTACAGGCAGATGACACGGCAACTCTTCCGTCCTGCTCTCCTGTCTTCGCTGCGGTAACATTTATAGCGGTGAGAGTTTCTCCACAAACGGCAACGGCGACTGTGGCACGGCTTAGATGACACGTGATTTTTTTTTTTTTATAGCGCTCTCCTTCAGACCCGGCGATGAAATATCATCGAGCGTGCATACGACGTACCTCTACGTGACCTCCAGACAGCAGCAGCAGCAGAAGCACTGGCCTCGTCTTTGTCACAGGGGGGGTTTTGCTGAGTCTGCAGTTCTTTTGCAACTCCGTACCCTGCAGCTCATTCATAGTTACACACATTCCCACTTGAGAGCTGCCCGGTGCCGTCTCGTGTCGGTTATTGAGGTGAAGCGGCAGCACTCGTTCAGCCCGCTCATCTGCGCGGCTTTCGTAGTCAGAGGGGAAACGTGCACGTGGAGATGCTCACTGAGATTACAAGGCAACGGGGAGAAAATACAGTTAGAGAGGCAGAATCTGGGCCCGGGATGATGGACACACATCGGTCCGATTAGGTCCTCAGGTGATACGGTTACATATTTAGAGGTTTTGTAGTATTTCGTTCAGGTAGTGTGGTGATGTAAGCGTCCTTATTTTTGATGTATTTTTTAGCCTTCGTTAGCTGCAGCCACATTAGTTCAACTTGTGGTGATGTTGATCTTATTTGTATCGCAGTAACACATTGTTTGCATATTTAGTTTCCCATCTATGTTGTAAAATCCAAAGTGATTCCACCCAATAGGTTTAAACTGAGGTTGCCGTGTTCTGATTCATAACAGATCTCTGGTTCACATCGTATAAAATCAGACGCCCTAGCGTGCGATTCAACAACAAACGCTGGTCGTCAGGGACGGGTTTGTCTCCCGTCTATTCATAATGTATTTTCTAACTGTTATGTCAGTACCAGTGTGACTTTGTCTTCATCTTCCTTTTTATATCGCCTCACCACGTTCCCCACATGACCCGTCACGGTCTGGGACCTGATGTCTCTGTGTGTGACACGCTACCACCATCTCTCTCTCTCTCTCTCTCTCTGTCTCTCTCTGTCTCTCTCTCTCTCTCTGAGCCACAGGGAGGCTGCCGGCTCTGTATACTTGTCAGCTCTCTACATCAGCACCAGGACTAAATCAAGCCTGAAGCAGCTCAACCTTTATCATGGCTGCATGGAAGCTCAGTGCCAGTTTGCTTTTAAAGTCTGTGATGAAGATGAAAGAGGAAAACACTCTGGGTAGTTCATAACATCCTGGTGTATTAGCGATGATTGGGAGTTCTTTCCTGTTGTTCTCACTGAAGGAAGTAACCCTGGAATTATGTTACTAAGACGGACACAGAGTAGAAAATGGAAATGATTGTTTCAAACGTAACCGTATCTCTTAGAGAAGCAGCATCCGTCCCTCGTCTCCGTCTTTTGATTCTCACCGTGGCAGCCAGTGATGGACAGCCCCGTCGAGCTTTGGCTCATTAACTACTGTGAGAAGATTTCCAGGCTTTACTACTGTTCACAGGGTAACAAACCGACCGACTGTAAGCCAGCAAAGACACTTTTACAGACTTTAGACGGCCTGAATAGATTTGAATTCCTACGGGGATTCCTTCCGCGGTGCACTGTGCTGTTAAAACGTGACATCTGTACATCCATTATTTCTCATTCAAGAGCCTGAAATATGCAGAATGTGCAGCTTACTGTGTTACTTCAGGCTTTAAAAATCTCTGCATTCTTATACCAGCTGCGGCATTTTTTGTTAAATTGCTTAAAATGTAAAACATAGGAAAACTATCACAAATAGAGACGATTGTAATTACACATTAGATTCATCTGAGTGAGAGCTCACAGCAGCCTCTCTCTCTCGCTCTCTCGCTCTCTCTCCATAATTTAGCGAATTAATGACATGGAAAGAATACACAATCACAAAAGTACAGCTAAACAATATCTCTCTCACCCACTCTCTCTCTGTACCGTGGGATCTGCTGATTCATCACTATACAGAGGCATTCAGCAACCAGTTGACAACAAATGTGCATGCAATACACACACACACACACACACATAGATTGTTTAGTAGATTGGGAGATTTTTTTTTGTCTGTTTGCATATTTACTATAGTTTGACCTAAAAATTGTTAATTATTATGATCGGTCATGGTTGAAAACTGCATCGTGTCCTATTCTGTATGAAATATTTAATAATAATAATTTGGTTTTGACGGAAAACTTAAAAAACAGGACAACATCGAAACTTGCAACGTGTGCCATAAAACCGTTGGAGTGCAGCGAGCGGTGAAGGCAGGTATCTGTGTGTAGGTGTGTTTGTTGTAAAACCTGTTGAATTGTGAACACGGTGTCTTCTTCTCACTCTGCCCTGTTGTCCAAAAATTCCGTGTTTTGTGCCAGTTGGCACAATGGCAGCGTGTTTTGTGCCAGGGTTTTGGGTCGTGGATGGAGATTTACAAAGTGAGGCGACACGCCCCATAAAACCTCTTTTGTGCTCTTCCTTAATGCTCGTTGGGTCTCATACTGAGGTCAACACAGGCTCATAAAAAATGGAACCGATTTGGATGATCCTCTGTCGCTCATAACTGACCTATATAAACACACACTCATCAATCCATACAGACACACAACCGGGTACATGCAGGACCGTGTAACCTTTAGTGTGCATGTCAGTGTGTGTTGCTATAGTTACCGGTGCTAATTCCCATGTGGGTTGGTGTTTTTCTGGGTCTGTGGGTTTCTATAGGGCCCATAGTTCGTATAGCCAAACTAGAAAAACTCCATTGTTGGCTCCTCATATAGCTCACAGAAACCTACACCAACCCACAGCTTCCACAGATACATGTATACTGCAGTATCTACGAAGTACTACAGTATGCATGTACTTTATATTAATGCAAAATGTGCCTGTGGACTCCAGTCTCATTCCGTTTTTACCCCCGTTTGTTAGATAATCCGTAGTCCATTTAGATTTTAGTGATGATGTTTTTTTGCAGTTTCCCCCCATTAGACTAGAATCCAATTATTATTGTGCTGCATTCATGGCAGGGTGAAAACGTGGGACATGTGGGACTTCTGAAGCAGTTGCCAAACAACATTTCTTTCCCGAAGGGATTTTTTTATCACAAAAACAAACCTGAGCCAAAATAATATACAAACCATTATGAAAGCTGCTGCTTTGTGGCAAATTATTACACAGCAGGGGCGGAATGAGCCCAACTGTGTGTTCTAGTCAGTATTATGTTTCATAAACTAATGTTGTATGTTAAGGAGTATAATATATAATACACACAAAAACACAATAACATTGAAAATAAATTTAAAAAAAAAGAGTAGCAGCATCAAATGGTTCAAATCTTTGGTCTGCCACTTTATTATTTTATATTATTATAAACATATACTGATGTATTTTGGCCTTTTAAAGAGCTTAACGCATGGCTATTTCGCTGATTCGGTAGTTTGTAAACAAATGTGCTTGAAGTCGTAGGTCCAGCTTCACTCGTGTGCTTTTACCAATAATTTAATCTTTACATATCACGTTATTTGGACGGTATAAGCTGAACGGTCTGGCAGCCGCAGCAGAACTGATGACCTGTGCAGAGTTACTGACATGTTGTAATGGACGGCCTCGACTGTAGTTAAATTAGTTCTGCGTAAAATATGTAAACGCTCTGCATCCTGCCAAAAACTATTATGGAAATTTGTACTCGTATACTGCAACAGCAGTTGCCACCGGTATAATTTCCCTGACGAGGGATCATTTATAACCATAACACTTCTCTGATGTCTAATTTTGACCGTGGCCGGTTTTCTATTTCACCCGACGACAAAAAATAAATTATCCTTGTCGTATTTATGACGCGCTCGAAGTGTTTATTCACTTCTCGGGCATCTCCGAACGTCGGAATCTGTATCTGAAAAATGGGAGCTTGTCCTGCGTGTAACAATAAAGGTTACCCATCATCACCTGGACAGGGATTAATGTCAGTGTGGCGGCGAGATGGAGGAGCCACAGTCTGTTTACAAGATGCTCTCATCCACGGGGGGATGTTCTGACATTGGAATGACCTCAGAGTGTTGCTGCAGCCAGAGCTACGCGTGCACTTGTGATCGTATAAAAACCGACACACACACACACACACACACACACACACTTCGCCAAACAGGTGCATGTTGTTGGACAGAGACGCCTGGAAGACCACCAATAAGAAGCATAAAAATGGAGCACACGCACCCACGGAGACGGATGACTGCAGATACACACGCACACGCACACACACACACGCGCACACACACAAACACACACACACACACTCCCATCTTGGCCGAGAGCAAGCCATATGTCTGGAGCACATACTTGAAGTTACATAAC